>PVIC010025362.1:0-10082 GCA_004025085.1 Thryonomys swinderianus
AAAAAAAAAAAAAAAAAAAAAATTTAAATTTGGGAGAATGACAATTAAGGAACAGCATAGTGACAAATACATCATACTTCCAGAAAGACAGTGTAATCTCAGTGCTCAGTGGATGTCACGGTACCATGTTGGGCACTTGGAGTTGTTCCTCTGTGTTACGGTCCAGTGTTTTAGCACATTGTGGTCAAGTTGTCAAGAGGTGCCTGCTCTTCACCTTGATGAGTATTGTCAGTGGATCGTTTTCCTCTTCACCATTGTTTGTTTTATCATAGAGAAGTGGTATCTGCTTTCTTTCATTAATCATCATTTTGACAAGGATTATATTTCTCTGCAACCTGTGCTGTGATACTGTTCATAGGAAAGTGAGACATATTGCAGGTAGGGCCTATTTGTGGTTAGTTTTATTTTTCTTAAATGCCTGGTTGTGTATACACAGAAGAATGGAATACAGAGGCAATTTTCTAGATATGATTTCTAACTAATTAGCTTGGTGGCTGAGAGCAAAGACTCTGAAGGTCCAATAAACCTTGAGTTCTAGTCATGTCCTTTCATTTAGCTCTTGCATATTGAAGTTGCTCAAGTCTGTAGGTTTGGTATCCTTAGCTATAAAATACAAGATGGTATCTGTCTCTTAGAAAAC
Organism: Thryonomys swinderianus; assembly: GCA_004025085.1. Lineage (NCBI taxonomy): Eukaryota > Metazoa > Chordata > Mammalia > Rodentia > Thryonomyidae > Thryonomys > Thryonomys swinderianus. Next base: position 641 of record PVIC010025362.1, read on the forward strand.
TTAGCTTTCATTTCACATCAAACCATCTGGTACATATTCACCCAGCCTAAATATGTTATAAGGAATAAATAATGAATGTTACGTTGCCCAGAGAGGATGTGCTGAATACAGTTTGTGTTTCATTCCACCCTCCTGTTTGAAATTCTTTTTTGAGTGTAAGGCTCATATAACTAGACAATATTATTTGGATCAAATTGTAAAATAAGAAAGGTGCCTCTGAAACTAATGTACCCAATGCTTTTCTAAATTGCCAAAATAGAAAGGAGAAAGCAGCCCTTTGCCTGTTTTAAAATAATTGAAAGTAAGATACAAATATGTATGTATATTTACATATCTCCCACACTGGCTGAATTCAAAATAGGTGGCTCATAGAAGTTCTTAGCTTGTTTCTGGGAGTTGTAGAATTAAAAGGAACATATCAGGCTTACTTTGTCAAGGAACAAAGTAAGTAAAAAGTCTCTTTGTGGTGTGTGGTAGAGTTGGACTTCACAATACAATCATGTGGCCTTTGTAAGTCTGAGGCCATCTCCTGGGCCTGTTGACTGAGAGGGCAGATTGCTAGCTGTTTGGTGGGGAACCAAGTCTTTCTTGTATTCTTAAAGATTCCCAATTCTTTGTCCCATGGAGTGGTGAGTTTTCTTCTTGACTATAGACAGATAAACTCATTTCAGTTCCTGCCTTGCTCTGTTTTCTCTGATCTTCTGCTGCGTCTCAGTCCTTAAAGGTTAAATTCTGGATTTCTTGGGCAGATAGACTGAGGCTATTGCATTTGATTCTTTGAACTTTACAGTGTCTGATTATCAATACATTTAAAATTGTTTAACAGAAAAGTGAACTGCACTTCCAGATGCTGTGATACAACTTCGGAGATCACATCTTACCTTCCAGGGTCAAAGTGGCTTAAATATTTATACTTAGAAAGCTTTATTTTTAATGGCATATTTGAGGATTAAAGCTTTGTGAAATTTACTCAGTAAGTAGGAATAAGACTGATGTATTTGGGTCAAAAGAGATTAGAGACATAACCAGGTGTAACCTATGAACCCTGACTAGATTGTGGTTTGTAGGGAAAAGTTAACTGAAAGAGTCTTGAGATGTTTGGAAAGTTTTGCACATGAGTTGTGATGTTAATTTGCTTCTATGTTAGAATCATAGTATTGCACTTCCATGGAATTTTCTTATTCTTAGGGGAGCCTTGTGGATTTAGGGTTAAAATGTCAATATGGCTGCAATTTTTGTATTGTTACTTACACAAAAAAATGCAAATTTAAAAATGAAGTAAATGTAGCAAAGTCAGAGCAGCTGTTAGATCTAGAGAAAAAACATACAGGTATGTTTATGGTATTATTTTCAGTAGTTCTGTATATAGTGTTGGAAACTTTTATAGCAGATAGTAAGAGATAAATTTGAAAAGATATAGAAGCTCAGTTCATTTTCTGATTAATAGAAGATAATTATTTTCTCTGCTTTCTTCATGTTTAAAAAGTACGTAGTGAAAGTAGTTTAATTTTGTACTACAGAGGCTCACTTCTCCATACTAGTGTTGATGTTCAGAAGATCTAGGCATAGGATCTAAAACTTGCTTTCTTCTCTTAATTCATTTCTACCACATACTTAATGCCTATGTACACATGCAGCGTATTTGTGGAATGTATTAATGCCTTCTTGTGTGGGGATAGGAACTTTAATAGGAATTTTGGGGTAAAACATGATTGTTAAAAGTAGGCCTCTAGCCAGACACAGCAGTACACATCTGTAATCCTAGCACTTTGGGAGTCTGAGGCAGGATGATCTCAAAATTGAGACCAGCATGAACAATGTGGTGAGATCCTGTCTTAAAATAATAAATACATAAAATAGGGCTGAGATGTACCACATTGCAGAGGCCTTGAGCTCAATCCCAGTACAGAGAAAAAGGTTTCACGGAATGGTGGTGGTATACAGAAGTAAGTACTTGCCCCACACTAAAAACGTTGGGAGGCCAGAGGCTGTGTAGTCATCCCGCCTTAAGTGGAATGACTTAACCTTAAAAACTTAAGGTTTCGCTTTTTATATTTTCGGTGGTCAACTGATCAGAAAGTATAAAATGAAAAATCTCAAAAATAATTTATGCCAGGCGTGGTGGCTCACGCCTGTCATCCCAGCACTTGGGAGGCAGAGGCAGGAGGATTGCTGAGTTTGAGGCTTGTCTGGGCTACATAGTGAGCTCAGGGCCAGCCTGAACTACAAAGCGAGACCCTGTCTCAAAAAAAAAATAACTTACTACATATATCTTCAGAAGTTATTGTTAATCCTTGTTATGCCTGATTTAGAAACTAAAATTTATAGGTATAGCACATGTATAGCACGAAGCAGTATATATAGATGTTGGTACTATCACTGGTCTTAGAAATCTATTAGAGATCTTCAAAAGAATCCCCTGAGGAAAGGAAGAACTATGGTAACAAGAAAAATAATCCAGAAATCTGATGTCAGTGGCAGCGTTTGTGTGTCATTGCTCTTTGGAGATGCAGGATCGGGACTGTGGGAGTGGTACGTCCCTCGACCCGGAGGGGTGTAGAAAAGCTTTTCCAAGAAGGGGATAACTGTGCTGATTTTGATTTGTTTTTTCTTGCTTTATGGGGGATCAAACACAGAGGTGTTCCCCACTGAGAAGCACCACACCCCTTTTCATTTTACAGTCCTCCTGCCTCATTCTTCCTCAGCGCTGAGATAATTCTTAAAGTATCACTGAAAGTTAATATGTTAATTCTTAAAGTATTAGTGAAAGTTAATACATTAGGTAAAATACTCCTCTGGTCTTAATGACTGAAAGTTTCTCATTGTACTTTAATGACTTATTGTATAAATATGTGTTTATTGTACTTTTAAATTTTTTGTCTTATTTCCTGGACATTGACCAACATTTCTAGACAAGGGTAAACTTGGTGGGTACAGACAATACAGAGAGAGGTATGCAAGGGAGGAGAAAGGTGAAATGAATTTAGTTTTGAATGTATTTTGATTTCAGTATTCAAGAATAACATTTGTTTTCTGAGTTAGCGTGAAAGAAAATGGCCACCGACTTGAATGGCTTGATTTGTGTACTTTATTGTCTGTGGATGTATATTAATGTAGAGAAAAATATCTGAGAAGTTAAAGAAAGGAAAAAAACAAAACAAAACGGGTCTTACAATAGTTTGTGTGATCTTCCAAAAGTTCAATCCTAAATTTCAAATATTACTTATGTTGTTTATTTTATTTTGTAGAAACTAAATTACATTTTAAATTTAATTTTATTTTAATTTTTCTTCTTAGAATTGATAGTGGAAAAGGAGACTGAGCAAAACTGGTCTAGACTATAAAGTGAGAGAATCAGTCTCCAGTGCTGTGGCATGTCTGCCGTCTTACAGAGCCCGGGAGCCTTCTGTACTTGTTTAGTTCCTTCTTTCCTCCCCTGCGATGAGCGTGGTGTCCCGTGGAGGGCCATCTGCTCCGTACCAGGGAGTTCGCCCTGGGGTGGGGGGCAGGCTCCGTGGTGGGAGGGGGCAGCAGGAGGAGGCCAGGCTAATGGTGAATCCCCAGCTGTACCTGTAGGGCTTATGTGGGCCCCATTCAGAATTTTCCCCTTCAGTTGGAAGTGAAAGAGGGGGGCGGGAGAGCTCTCAGCTTGTGATGACCAGACAGGTGTGTGCGTGTGTTCTGGGAAGAGCGGAACAACGGTTCAGAAGACGGACTGGGGAACAAGACGGGGCCGCGGAGACCAGTCAAGAGATTTGATGAAAATGTGACTGGCAAATAACCTGGGCTACACGGCAGTGTAAGTTTCACTGGATCCTGTGCAACACCGACAGAGTTCGGCGTGTTGGATGGAAACAGGAGAATTTGGGAAACTTAGAGCTCTGAGGGATGTAGGAGTGTGGTGAGTGTGTGTGGTGTGGTGAACAGAGTCTGGCTTAGTGTTCAGATGAAAAATTCGTCCTCTGAGCTTGAGTGACCTGATATGTGCACTTTAACTTTTTCTGTTAATAAAGAAAAAGAGTATCTTGTCTATCAATCCTCAGCAATCTTAAAACCGTTATATGGCTCTTTGCTGCCTCTTGGTGGCAAAAGAAGTTAGGCAGGAAAAACAAATTAGAACCCTCTCAGTCTTCTCCGAATATGAGTACACTGGGCACACTAATTAGAGATAAATCTTTGCAGAAATTGGTGTGCTTGTGTTGAGGTAATGAGTGGATATTTTAAGAAATGTCAAGTTGGAATTTTATTAATTTGTTCCATTTTGATATGTTAAATGCTTCAGTAAGTCGGCTTTGACTCCTAGGTTTTCTGGAATAAACATATAACTTTATTTTTAGTGCCTTAAATTAAATGGCTATAAGATTACTTTTGAACCCGTCTTGGTGTTGTTTTATCCAAGAATAAATGGCTAATTTATTAGGTAGGTCCTGTATTTTTTTAAAGGATATTTGTTTGCTGTTAACACAGTCAATTGGGTACATTTCTCCTGTTGAAGGGTACATTTTCTTACACAGGACAGTCATTTTCTGTTAACTTGATTATACGGTACACTTTACTTTTTGATCGTTATTGAACAAAATGGAATATTACTTGTTGACTTTGGAAAGTAAGTGTTGCAACTGGCATAAAATTGTGGTTTTGACTTAGTAAGATTCGTTTCTTCCCAGATAAACTCCGGAGAAGTATGCCCAATCTGGCCCGGATGCCAAGTACAACTGCAGTTAGCAGTAACATTAGTTCTCCAGTCACTGTGAGAAACAGTCAGAGCTTTGATTCGAGCTTGCATGGAGCTGGAAATGGGATTTCAAGAATACAGTCTTGTAGTGAGTATCTTAGGTTTTCTTTTCTTCATTTTGGGGGAATTTTTAATTGGTTATAACACCATTAGGAGAATATCTTACTGTTGCATTTCTTTTCTTACTTGTAAATACGTTAAGGGAAACTATTCTCCTTGTCACATAACTTCTGTATTTGGCTACTACAATTTAGTATTTTTTTCTTTGCATATTCTTATTTTTCTAGCTGTGAATCCGATGACACCTTTACTCTGAAAAAGCACATTAATTTTGTCCAGCTATTACTTTGATCTTGATTTTCATCCTTCCATAGCATGTTTCCTTACATGTGTTGTTTTATTTTAGTGTGTTTAAGGTAATTTTTACCTTCTCCCTTTCAGGTTCCCACATGCTATGTTGTGTACTTTCCGCACAGTTTTTCCAGCAGTGAGTGACACAGTAAACATCAGTCCTTGGGGTGTGTGTTCTCAGTTTGAGTGGGATTTGGTGCTTTTTGATTTGTTTTCCATCCATACATATGGTGTCCGTGTGAATCACTGTGAGATTGTCTCCCAGTGGCCCTGGGAGGAAGTTAAAGGATCTTAGCTCTAGTGTTCACATCCAAACCTAAGAAGCCCCAGGCTTGTTCCATGTAGAGATAGTTATAGATGAGATATGTAGTCCAAAGTAGTATTTAACCCCCTCTCCCCAACACTGGCTTTCCCCAACATGTGATATATTTCATTTCTTTTATATCTTAGTTACTAACAAAATGATAGCATTTTTCAGTATAAGGACTCACCCTAACTTTTTTATATTTATGATCTCATTTAGTTACCAATGACTCTGTGATGTTGCTATAGTTATTTCCATTTTAAGGAGGACAGACCAGTTTCAGACGGGTTAAGCAGCAGTGTGCGTGAGGCCATGTAGAGATCCAGACAAGCCTGGCTAGTGCTGGAGCTCAGGCTTTTAACTATCATGATACTCTGATGCATTCTGTGTGCATTCTTCTCCTGCCATTCTTCTTTCCCCTTGTGCTAGGCAGCTTTCTTGTCTCTGAGACACAGTACAAGTGAACAGTTTGAAGGAGGAGAGGTTTAATTTGCTCATGGTTGCAGTCCAGGATTGGCTGGCTCCAAAGCAGACACGGTGTCTGGAAGAGCAAAGTTACTTAGTTCATGGCAGCCAGGAAGCAGAGCAGGGAAGAGCACCGGAAAGGTGGTGTCAGAGACCAGGCACAAAACGACACCTCCATGAGCAAACTTAGAAATGTGCTCCCCTGATCCTTGGGCGGAGCCCAGATTTAGTCAAGTTGAGACTATACCCAGTGCCATAACCTCCTCAATCCAGTTTGTGTCTGCTTACCACATCGAAAGTCTTCACTACTTCATTGAATAATATAACACATTCTCTTAAATGTCCCCCAAAGCCTCCATGGGTCAGGCTTGTGTTGTTCACCTCTCTTACTTAGTGTATTGTCAAGTATCCCCAATCCAAAAAATCCAAACTGTGAAAAGCTTCAGGATCTGAAATATTGCCAATGTGATGTTGTAAATAGAAAATCCTTACATGGAGTTTTGTTTCATGCACAAAATTATTTAAAATGTTACATAACATTATCTTAAAAGTATATATGTATGAAACATAAATAGATTTTGCATTTGGAATTTACTCCATCTCCTAGATACCTCACTATGTGTGTGTACATATTCCCCAAACCAGAAAAATCTGAAACACTTCTGTTCCCAGACATTTCAGATAAATGATACTCAATCTGATGTATGCTTTATTATCCATATATTTGTCTTTTTTTTAATCAGATCATAAGCTCTCCCTGGGTTCAGATCTGAGACTGCTTGATTTTCTGTTGCAGTGGCTAAAGTGCACTTGCAATGAGTGAATGAATCCATGCCATAGAATTATGTGTTAGTTCTTGACTTGTTAAATATTTTAATTGGTGACTTGTGTAAAGACACAGGAGCAAACTATTCATTTGCTAATGGCATGTAACTGAGAGTGTGCTAACTAATTTTATGTCAGGAGCTTAGAGAGATCAGGTATCATAACAAAATTTTACTGAAATATGCAAATTTTGTATTTCAGTTATAGAAGTCAAAAGTATATAATAGGACAAATATGGTTTTGGCAATAACAAATATATTACTGAGTTAGAAATTTTTGGTATGGGTCAGTGACAATTGAGTGTCAGAAAAATGTGTGTAACCCAGAATAGAATTGAATGTACATGATGAGAATGTCTGTGTTTGACAGAAGTGTTCATAGTATGATGTTAACTTGTCAAAAGAATATAGGAGCCAATTTTAAGACACTCCCAGTGGCCAATTTAGGACAGTTTGAGCCACCAGCATACTTACAATAAAGGGTTGTTGTCTACTCTCAGGAGGAAAGTTCTTATAAGACAGGCATAACTTCAGTTTCATGTTTTAGGTTTCTGTTATCATAGCATTTCTGAGCATTGTGAGCAAGTCTTCTGTTTATATTGCATTCCAGATTTCTGTCATGAAGATTGCTAGTTTTCTTTTTTGGAAAGAGCAAAGGTCAGATTAATTTGGAAAGAAGCAACATATTGAAAGAAAAACATTACACTAATCAGAAACCTAGTTGTAACTGCTGTTCTTATTGTTGAGACAAAATACTGAATATATCCAACTGTAAGGAGGAATGTCGCATTTTGCTTATAGTGTGTTGGAGAGTTCAGTCCATGGGTAGATGGCTCCAAGGCAGTGGGCATGGCAGAGGGGAGGCAGCTCATAGCATCATAGTGGAAGCAGAGAGATCAAGGGAGGAAGAAAGGAGATAAACCTTTCCAGGCCTCATGCCCAGGCATCTACCTCCTCAAACCAGGCTTTACCTCCCAACAGCCAACTTAGCTCTTTAGTGAACTAGTCCACTGATGAGTATCACACCCCCATGATCCTGTCACCTCTCTAAATCCCCACCTATCAGTAATGAGGTTTCAGGGAGACATCCAGTTATAAACCATACAGGTGTAATTGATGTCTTCTTAATTATAAAGTCTTGGGCATATTTAAATCCCTCATTTTTCATTTGTAAATTAGAATTGTACTTATTAATTTTAACTAGTTTCTCTTTGTTTTTTTTAAATTGAAGGTGGTAATCTGTGAGATGATAACATTAGCTAGGTTCTGTCCTGACAACTGGTTTATAATTTTATTTCAGATGAAGCTAGTTGAAATTTCATTGACTCTATAGATCAATTTTGGGAAAATCTTAATAATATTAATTGATTTTTATTAACATGAAAAAGTCAACCTTTTCTGGATTTATACCTTCAAGGTGTCTCAGAAATGTTTTGCAGATTTCTGTGTAGAGTTTTTATTTTTTATTTTTTAAATTTATTTATTTATTTATTTTTTGGAGTCAGGGTCTCATTTTGTAGTTCAGGCTGGCCCTGAGCTCACTATGGTGCCCAGGCAAGCCACCGCGAACTCAGCAATCCTCCTGTCTCTGCTTCCCGAGTGCTGGGATTACAGGCGTGAGCCACCATGCCCGGCACTGTGGTATGCGGTATTGATTGTTGGTGGGTGTGTCTCCATGCCCAGCATTGTATGTGGTTACCGGGGATCAAACTCAGGACCTTGCGCTTGCGAGGCAGGCACCGGAACCACTGAGCTAACCCTCCGGCCCTCTGTGTAGGGTTTTTATATATCTGTAGTTGAACTTATTTCTAGTTATGTTTCTATAAGTAGTATTTTTTAAAAAATTTTAGTTTCTCATAGTTTGCTGGTATTTACAATAAAATAGGTTTTTGAATTTTGATCTTGTATCCAACAACTTTGCTAAATTCGTTTATCATAGCAGTTACAAAATTTGGTATATACCCAACATAATAAATGAATATGATCACCAAAATATGTTCAAGAATGTTCATAAAATTCCAAATGAAACAACCTAATCTTCCATCAGTGGGAGAATAAATCATGACATTCAGAGAGTGGAAACTCCATGTGTGACTCTGATGTACAATGCTGAATGAAAAAGCCAGACACACAAAGGAGCATACTGTGTGATTCCATTTATACGAAGTTCAGAATAGTAAAAAGGCAGGAACAGGTTAATTCTCTTGGGATTATTGCCTCGGAGCAGGAACCAGTGAGCCTGGGAGGCACTGGCAACACTGTACATTTTGAGGTAGGGAGTGGCTACATGGACATGTTCACTTCGAAAATTCATTGGCATTCATGGTTGTTATAATGCTCATAATAGTTTATTTTTGTTGGATTGAGCAGTTACCAGTGCCAGGCACCATTCTGAGACTTTAAGTAGATTAACTTATTTAATTTTCAAAACAAACTTTTGGGATAAGTAAATGTCATAATGTTATTTAATGTTTGTAGTAAGCCATTTGTGCCTACAGATACTGGTTCTGTCTTCCTTTTTATAATTGCAACTGTTAAATTGGCCCCGTGTTTTATTTTCATTAAACTATCCCCAGAATAACCATCAAGAAATTGGGATTTAGTTCAGTGTTTCTGGTGTCTGCCTTGCAAGCACAAAGTCCCAAGTTCAGTCCCCAGCACCACATACCACAGTGCCAGCTTGGTGGCTCATACTTGTAATCCCAGCACTAAGGGGGCAGAGGCAGGAATATTGCTGTGAGGTCCAGGCTAGCCTGGGCTACA
>PVIC010025362.1:10182-25448 GCA_004025085.1 Thryonomys swinderianus
AAGGAGAGAGGGAGAGGGAGGGGAAAGGGGAGGGGTAGTGGGAGGGGGAAGGAGAGGAGGAGGGAGAAGGGGAGGGAAAGGGGGAGGGAGAAGGGGGAGGGAGAAGGGGGAGGGAGAGGGAGAATGAAATTGTAATGTCTTCCAAGCAAGCAAGCAAGGAAGGATTTCTCTTGTAAGAAGTCAGAGGTAATTATATTATTAAATTTACTGAAGGAAAGAAGGCTATGCTTAGAACCAGTTTTTAAACATACAGGTGACCCTTGAACAACAGGTTTGAACTTTGAGTCAGTGTACACATGAATCTTTGTTTTTATTTTTATTTTTATTTTATTTATTTATTTATTTATTTTTGCTTTTTGGAGACAGGGTCTTGCTTTGTAGTTCAGCCTGGCCCTGAGCTCACTATGGTGCCCAGGCAAGCTGCTGCGAACTCAGCAATCCTCCTGTCTCTGCCTCCCAAGTGCTGGGATTACAGGCGTGAGCCACCACGCCCAGCATTATATGTGGTAACCGGGGATCAAACTCAGGTCCTTACGCTTGCGAGGCAGGCGCCGGAACCACTGAGCTACCCCTCCGGCCCTCTTTGTTTTTATTTTTATTTTTTGAGATTGGAGACAGTTTTGAAAAAACTTGTGTCCCCAAACAGCAGGCACACTGAAAGAAAAATTGTGGGGTCAATCCATCCAAAAAAATGAAATATCTATGAATCAGTCTAACAAAGGAGATGAAAGACCTCTACTCTGAAAACTACAGGACTCTTGAAAAGGAGTTAGAAGAGGATATCAGAAAGTGGAAAGACATCCCTTGTTCCTGGGTAGGGAGAACCAACATCATCAAGATGGCTATACTCCCACAACTACTATACATATTCAGTGCAATTCCAGTTGAAATTCCAGCACCATACTTCACAGAGCTAGAGAAAATAATCCAAAACTTCATCTGGAATGACAGGAGACCTAGAATTGCAAAAGCAATTTTAAGCAACAAGGACATGGCAGGAGTTATTACAATCCACAGTTTAAAACTTTACTGCAAAGCCACTGTGATAAAAACTGCATGGGACTGGCAAAGTAACAGACACGAGGACCAGTGGCATAGATTAGAAGATCTAGAAACAACTCCAGATACAGTAAGCCACTTTATCGTTGACAAAGGATCCAAATATCCTCAATGAAGGAAAGATAGCCTTTTTAACAAATGGTGCTGGAAAAACTGGGCTTTAACCTACCAAAAACTAAAGCTAGACCTATCTCTTTCACCATGCACAAAACTAAAATCACAATGGATTAGAGACTTAAACATTAAAACAGAAACACTAAACCTGGTGCAAAACTGGTTAGGTGAAACTCTTGGAGACATTGGCTTAGGGAGAGACTTTACGAACAAAACCTCTAAGGCATGAGAACTAGCAGAAGAAATCAATAAATGGCATCTTATCTTATTAAAAAGCTTCTGCGCAGCAAAGTAAACCACTGGCATGGTTAAAAGACAACCAACAACATGGGAAAATATCTTTACTAGCTGTTTGTCAGACAAACATCTACTATCTAGAATATATAAAGAACTTTAAAAAAATCAGTCCCCCCAAATTTAAAGATCCAGTTCAAAAATGGGCATCTGGAATGAGCAGATACTTCTCAGAGGCAGAAGTTAAAGCAGCCAAGAGGCATATGAAGAAATCGTCAACATCACTGTTCATTCAAGAGATGCAGATGAAAACAACTCTGAGATTTCATCTAAACCCACAAAGAATGGCTGCTATTGCAAAATTAACCAGCAATAAATGCTGGTGAGGCTACAGGGAGGAAGGAACCCTTCTCCACTGTTGGTGGGAATGTGGACTTGTGCAACCATTGTGGAGATTCCTTAGAAAACTAGGATTAGAGATTCCACTTGGCCCTGCTATTCCCCTGCTAGGAATATACACAAAAGAAAAGAATCATATTGTAAAGACTATGTTCACCCATGTTCATAGCAGCTCAGTTTGTGACAGCTCAATCTTGGAAATAACCTAGATGCCCATCAACTGGAGACTGGATAAAGAAGATGTTTTTTTTTTTTTTTTTTTGAGACAGGGTCTCGCTTTTTAGTTCAGGCTGGCCCTGAGCTCACTATGTAGCCCAGGCAAGCCTGGAACTCAGCAATACTCCTGCCTCTGCCTCCCGAGTGCTGGGATTACAGGCGTGAGCCACCATGCCCAGCACTGTGGTATGTGATATTAATTGCTGGTGGGTGTGAGTCTCCACGCCCAGCATTGTATGTGGTTACTGGGGATCAAACTCAGGACCTTGTGCTTGGGAGGCAGGCACCAGAACCACTGAGCTAACCCTCTGGCCCAAGATGTGGGTTTTTAAAAAAATGAAATGGAGTATTACTCTGCCATAAAGAACAAGTTTGAGTCATTTATACACAAACAGACACACCTGGAGGACACACTAATAAGTAAAATAAATAGGTCACAGTTATATAAATACTGTATCTTTTCTCTGGTATGAGAACCTATAGATGTAAATGAGTTCTAGAATGTACGATAGCTTTTGTGAAATAGGAAATATTCAGAGGGAAAGTGGTAGGAGAAAGAATATGATTTGAAAAGAAAAAGCACATGTATATGGGGTTGGGGAGTGTAGAGTGGGTAGGGATATGGGTAAAAATAAGAATTAACTCGCGTGTTATAGTGGCACAAATCTCCCAATGTTGAGTGTGATTGTGAGCTGTATATAAAATGTACCAATAAAGAATTCAATTAAAAAGAAACTTGTGTCCTAGAAATATGGGGAAAAATGTATGTTATTAATCCGTGAAATAGGTATTCTTATTTACAACCATAAAATATATACAGACTTAAAGTATATCAAAATTTATGCACGCAAGTGCTTACAGGTACATGGCTCCATTCTGTTTTAGAGAAGTATAACAAACTTAAAGATGGTGTATAGAATCATAATGGCATCATATTAGCTGCCAAGCCTTCTGTACCACTGGAAAAATTTCATAGCCATAGCCTGGTACTGTAGGTGAGCTAAAGTGTTGAAAGCATCCCATCCACTGAACATGCTGCATGATGCTCAGCGTTTAAGTTGCTGATAGGGCTTCAGGTCAGCAGCAAGCTACAAATTAAGTTTTGGGACCATCAGAATGTATCCTTAGATCTTTGCTGCATGGGATGTTCACTCCCAGCCCCACATCATCCAAGGGTCACTTGTAGTTAGGAACTCCATAGTGCTGTTGAGGGACAGAGTAGGTGTCTCTTATCTAAGATTAAAATTTTCCAGTGCTGTGTGGTGTCTGGAATCTGTATTTCTTTTATCTCCTTTTGTACAGTACAGACTCCTATGAATAGAACACATTTCCTAAATAGGGGGGCAGTAAAGGGTTTTCTCATACAAATACCCTTTTGTCTTCTAGTTCCATCACCAGGACAGATTCAACACAGGGTCCACAGTGCGGGGCATTTCCCAGTGTCCGTCCGGCAGCCTCTCAAAGCCACGGCCTACGTGAGTCCAACTGTTCAAGGCAGTAGTAACATGCCTTTGTCCAATGGCCTCCAGTTGTATTCCAACACGGGAATCCCTACCCCGAACAAAGCTGCCGCTTCTGGGATCATGGGCCGCAGTGCACTTCCACGACCTTCCCTGGCAATAAATGGAAGTAATCTGCCTCGGAGCAAAATTGCACAGCCTGTCAGGAGGTAGGAATCTCTCTGTGTGACTTCTTTTGTTCTGGGGACACCGTCGCTTTTACATCTTCTCAGTTTAGCCTTACTAGGTCCGCTGTCCTTTATGCCTTGAATTGTGGCCTTTCTCTGGAAAGTGTTGGGTATTCCTGTGCTCAGATCCTCTTCTCTTTTATCTCATCTTCTTCCTTCTTCACTTCATTTTTGGTACACTGTTCACTTTTTGCTTGATTTGGGCCATAAGCTCAATCTTCAGATCCATAGATGTTTTTCTACCAGCAAGTGCTGTGCATGGCATGTTGTCTTCCCTCCTTGACACTTCGTTCACATGACGCTGCTGTTTACAACTCCACAAGGGTGGAGGGTAGTGGATTCTTTGGGTAACTGCCCTAGAACCTCAGAGCCAAGCGCTGTGCATAGCACAGGGTAGACGTCAAGCCTGTTTTGGATTGGTCATCATGTGTCAGAATGTAAAATATGTTCAGCATATGTGCTGATACATGTCCCCATGATGTAGAAAGGATCTTAATAATACTCAGCAGGGATTCTTATCGATTTATGTTAGTAACTTGGATTTGGCCTAGTCATTTTTTTATTTGCCTTTGAAAATTTTAGATTACTTGCAGAGATTTGTAGAAAAGCTCATAGTTATGACCTACCCTTCTTGAACTGGATAGTCCAGAGTTTCTGACCACAAAAAACAAAATGCAATAAATAAAATAAAAAAACCTCATGAAAGTGAATAGAGGAGAGATTGTTGAGAAAGTAAATACAGATAGCTTTTACAAGAAATTAGTAGACAAAGGAAGAGAAGAGAGAACCATAGTCAGATCTTGAAAGGGATGTAGGAACAAATAAATTTTCCTTCTTTATGTATTAATATGTTTATACCTTTGCTTTTATTTTCTGGTTAGATGCATGTTTGTTCATATCAAAAACAAGTTGAGAAACTAGAAAAGTTCTTAAACAATAAAAATAGGAAATGTACATAAAAGATGACTCAATCTACACTGAGACAGAAATTGTATAGATATGCAGTGACTACTGGCCTTTTCTCTTTGATAAATGCAGAGCTGTATGATGTTAATGACAATACAATTACATATTTTGATGTTGATTAATGTTGATTGTTATTATGGACAATCTATTTGTCCTTAGATATACTTCTCCACACCAAACTCCCGGGAATGTTGTCACTTCCAAACTATATGAGGTCTATTTCCTCAAGCTTGAGGCATGTAGGCTACTCTTTAACAACCTGGGCTTCCAGCCTCTGATCTTCTGCTATGAAGGGCCAGAGCGTGAAGTTCAAGAGTTCATTTGGGAAGTGCTAGTAGCTTGTTGTTATTAGAGGAGCAGGGTTGGGAAGGAGATCAAAGTAAATGATGTGACTCATGAGATTATTAACACCCTGTTTCTCCTTTTCATTCCTCTGTAGTTTCCTGCAGCCTCCAAAACCTCTGTCTTCACTCAGCACTCTGAGGGATGGAAATTGGAGAGATGGTTGCTACTGATGCATTTTATGTACTCTTGAAGAATGGGAAAGAAGCAAAAATGAGGGTTGTATTACCTAGCTGGCTGGGTAACAGTGGATCTTGGGATATTCTTTCCCTTTTGCATTTTAACATATTTACTGCATTGTTTTCAATGGACCAATCACCAGAGACTAATTATTGCACTTAAATATTTGCCTGAAATACTGCAACATTCTCAAACCAGTGGTTGCAGTATTGTGACACTTAGATCTAGGAAGTTTTTGTAGAACTGCTCTGTACCTGAATACTTTTTGAAAGAATTGAGATGTATCCATAATGCTTTGCCATATGAGTTTTTTAAAGTAACTTGTTCAGTTTACTTATGTGTTTTAAACACCTGTCCATTACATGTTCTGTATTTTAATACATCACATATTTACAACTAGGTTCTATAACATACACTTTGAATTTTACTTTTTTATAGTTTACAGGAATTTTATTTTTTGGTGCCTATTTCTTTTTACATCTATGTGAACCACTATCAAACAACTTAAATTTTGTGCCATAAAAATATTTTTGTGGTAAGGTACTATTTTTTTAGCTCTAGGGATATATCAGTGAAAATACACCATACAATTTGAGACATAATTTTATGTTGAACGAGCACAACATAATTGAAGCATTGCAAGGAGACAGCCAGACAGCAGAGTTAAACAGTCTTGTCTTTTTATTGTTAATTTATTGTCGTACATGAGTTTCATATTTATAATGGCATCACAGACTCATTGCACTTAATACCTGCAATGTTTGCTACTATACCACAACTGATTTTCAATACTTTATTACAAAGGATGAAACTGTAATGTTTTATTAACAATGCTTCTGGAAATGAATGCATTTTAAAGCAAATAAATCTTTTGATAGACCTTTTACAAAATCCATTTGCACTAATGAATGCTTTCTTATGGTATATGACTTAATATTTGTTACTGTGTACACTGCTGTTTTGGAATGTTCAGAAATAAAGATTCTATTTCAGCAATACCAGATCACGTGTGAATACACAGCATAAACATCAACAATATCATGTGTCTGTTTCACAAAAGTTGTCAAAATGGTTATCGTGACCATATTTTTGGATCTAGGTGTTTATATTTCAACCTAGGTAGGCTTAAAATACTCAACATTTTTCAAAATTATTTTTCTTTTGTCTAAAATGGTAATGAGGAAATGCAAGTTTTTATTTTTACAATGAGGTTTGGGTCTCATTCAAAAGGCTGCTAGAATTCAGTTGATATGTTGCCCAGAAATGCATTTTTGAATGAGCACTTTCAGTGAAGATTTTAATATTGTGTGGGGGTTGATATGAAATACTTTCACAGTATCAGTAAAAAGCAAAGTACTACAATTTTTTACATTATATTTTATACATATTACAAAACGTTACTCTAAGGTACTGTGCAAAGTTTTGACAAAAGTTTTTATGTTAGACTCTAAAATGGAATTCCACCATTTCTGTTGGAGGTTTCTGTTTTCTTTATAATATGCCTTTTTATATAATCCTATTTGGAACTAATAACTTGAAATGTGAAAGATAAGATGTGAAGCATAAGTAATATATATTGAATTTTCGCTTCCTTAGTGATAAGAATGTGTAAATTATTGTGCATACATTTTCTCACATAATTCCAACAATCCCCTACTATTATCACTTTTTTTAAAGAGGAAGGCACTAAATTTCACAGAGCTGACCTCGGGCTTTGGACAATGCTTATCTGGAAATTAGTGACATTAGCTTTGGACTCCAGCCTCTTATGACTCAGAGGTCTGTTGCCTCATTATCTTGCTTTTCCTGTGAACACATGTAGTTAGTATATAACTGAAAATTCAGCTTATACATTCTGAGGAAATTAATGGGTCCATTTAATGTGACATATTTGATTCGTATTCCAAGAAGTCAATATATCTGCTGGGATAGCAAAGATCCCTTTGTCTTAGATTTTATTTTCTTACTGGGGAAGAGAGAAAGTTCAAACCATAAACAAGTAAGTAAATCCTGGCATGGTTAGGTCAGCAGTGTTGTGGGGGAATAAAAGAGTCCAAATAAGGAGAGTTGAGGGAAAATAACGTGGAAGAGAGAGTATGACATGAAAAGGATCATCTAGGTAGATACCATTCATAAACTGACATTTAGAAGATAATTTGAAGATGAAGACATTTCACAATCTTTTTCACAAACAGAACAAAAGTAAGTAGTGATAATGGGCATCCTTGTCTTATTTCAGACTTTAAAGGAAATGCTTTCAAATTTTCCCCTTGTAATATGATGTTGGTTGGCCATTGGTTTATCATAAATGGCTTTAATCTGAATGAGATACGAGCCTTCTATGCCAGTTTTCTTTTTCGTTTGTATTGTGAATTGTCATCTGGCCTGGGCTGGTTACTGGCGTTGTCTGATGACCTCAGGAGGGTGAGCGGGATGTAGAATCACAACTCCCAGGCTCCCTGTCAGTTGAGAAGCTTCTCCCCTTTATTATGGAAGTTACAGGCATTTATATAGGGCGGCTTGGGATATGATTGGATGAGAGGGCGGGAGCCGTGCTTGTGGCGGGGTGTGATTAGGCACAAGGGTGAAAGTAGCATTTAGCAGTGTATGATTGGTCTGCGTCACCTGCATCACCTGCGTCACCTCCATCTGTGCGTCGCTATGGTTTCCTAAAGGGGCATGGTGTCTTTTCGTCTACCAGGAGAGAGAGAAGTAGAAGCACCTGGAGAAAGATTTGGCCATAGGGAATGGATGTTAGAATTAGGTAGCTCATTAGGTGATTTATTTGAACTTCTGTTTTTTCTGTTGTGGGCATTTACAGGTATAAATTTCCATTTAGGACTACCTTCATTGTATTCCATAGGTTCTGGTATGTAGTACTGGCATTACTGTTTGATTCTAGGAACTGGCTGAAGTCTTCCTTGTTTTCTCCTATTGACTATTCAGGAGAGTATTCTTAAATTTCCACCAATTTTTATTACTTTCTGTGGTTTTTTAACCATTGAATTTTATTTTCCTTGCATTATAATTTGTTACCATGCATGGAATAATTTCAAGTTTTCTGCATTTAATTTATGGGCTAGCATGTGGCCTATTTTGGAGAAAGTGCTATGTGTATGAAGAACATATTTTTGGGTGAAACATTGTAGATATGTTAGGTTTATTTGTTCAAAGGTTTGGTCCAGCTCTGATATTTGTTAGTTTTTGTCTAGTTGATCTGTTTGTGACAGTGGGGTATTGAGGTCCCACGTTATAATGTATTGGTGTTTGTCTGATTTTATGTTCACTAGTATTTGCTTTATGAAGTTGAGCAAGCCAGTGTTTGGTGCATATATGTTTATAATTATGTCTCTTCTATTGAATTCTTCTCTTCATTGCCTCTTCTCATCAGTTATGGCTTGAAATCTACTTTGTCTAAAATTACAGTGGCTACTACTGCTTTATTTTCTGTGTTTCTGTTGCATGGAGTATATTTTCCACCTTTGATTTTTAATCAGTGAATTTCTTTTTGGATTAAATGTGTTTCTTATATACATACTGCACATTGTTGAGTTATCCATTCTACTAATCTGTGTCTTTTGTTTGGGGAATTAAGACTGTCACACTGAGAGTTTTACTGAAAAATATCGACTTCTGTCATTATATTATTTTCTTGTTGCAAGGCTGGGGATCTAGCTCAGTGGCACTGTACCTGCCACTCACGTACCAGGTGCTGAGTTTGGTCCCCAGTACTGTAAAAAGAAAAAAAAGTCTGTTATTTTTCTGTTGCATATTTCTTTCTTTTTCTTATTTCTGCCACACTGCTCAGTCTCACTGGTGTATTTATTCAGTTAGACTTTATGCCATTCTTGGCTTCATTGTCTCTAGAATATTTTCAAGAATTTTTTTTTTGTGTGTGTTGGTTTGGTGGTCATGAATCTTATAAGGTGCTCTTTGTCATGGACATACCTTATTTCTGCACCAGATTTGAAAGCTAGTTTTTCAGGATATATGTCTGGGTTAGAAATTGTCTTCTTTTTTTGTTTTTTGAGACAGTGTCTCGCTTTGTAGTTCAGGCTGGTCCTCAGCTGACTATGTAGCCCAGGCAAGCCTGGAACTCAGAATCCTCCTGCCTCTGCCTCCCGAGTGCTGGGATTACAAGCTTGAACCACCATGTCTGGCACTGTGGTATGTGGTATTGATTGCTGGTGGGCATGAGTCACCATACCCAGCACTGTATGTGGTTGCTGGGATCGAATTTAGGCCCTTTCACTTGTGAGGCAGGCTCTAGAACCACTGAGCTGAATCTCCAGCCCAGAAATTGTCTTCTTATAGAGCTTGAAGTACTTCATTGCAGCTCCTATTGGCCTTTAAGGTTTGTCGAAAAATCTGCCATAATTCTAACGGGTTTACCTTTATAAGTGATTTGTAGCCTTTACCTAACAGTTTTTAAGATACTGTCTTTGTATTGGAGTTCTAAAATTTTGAGTGTGTTGTGTCATGAAGAAATTATTTTTTAATTGAATTCTTTATTGTACATTTTATATACATCCCACAATCACACATAATATTGGAGAATTTGTACCAGTGTATGACACAAGTTAATTCTCATTTTTACCCACATCCCTACCCATCCCCACCCCACCCCCTCTATACATGCTCTTTTATTTTCTTTCAGAATCATATTTATTCCTTCCCTCGTTACGTTCCCACACCAAATTTCCTTTGGAAATTTCCCACTCTACAAAAACTGACATACTTTCTAGAGCTCATTGACATCTACAGGTGCTCATATCAAAGAGAAGATCTGGTATTTGCCTATCTGTGATCTATTTACTTCACTTATTAGCGTGTCCTCCAGGTGTATCTATTTGCACATAAATGAATGAATTGTCATTCTTTAAGGTAGAATAATACTCTATTTTTTTTTAAAAAAAACCACATCTTCTTTATGCAGTCTCCAGTTGATGGGTATTTGGGTTGTTTCCAAGATTGGGCCATCATGAACTGAGCTGCTATGAACAAGGGTGTACATCTGTCTTTCCAATGTGATTTTTAAAATTCCTTTGGGTATATTCCCAGCAGGGGAATGGCAGGGTCAAATGGGACCCCTAGTCCTAGTTTTCTGAGAAATCTCCACACTGATCTCTACAATGGTTGCACAAGTCTGCAATCCCACCAACAGTGGAGAAGGGTTCCTTTCTCCCCACAGCCTCACCAGCATTTATTGTTGGTTGATTTTGTAATCGCGGCCATTCTCTGTGGAGTGAGATGAAATCTCAGTGTTGTTTTCATTTGCATCTCTCGACTGACCAGTGATGTTGAATATTTCTTCATGTGCTTCTTAGCTGCTTTGACTTCTGCCTCTGAGAAGTGTCTGTTCATTTCAGATGCCCATTTTTGAATTGGGTCTTTAAACTTGGGGATGCTGATTTGTTTAAGTTCTCTTTATATTGTAGATAATAGCCCTTTGTCTGATAAATGGCTAGTAAAGATTTTTCCCATGATGTTGGTTGTCTTTTAGCAGTGCCAGTAACTTCTTTTGCTGTGAAGAAGCTTTTTAGTAAGATAAAATCCCATTTGTTGATTCTTTCTGCTAATTCTTGTGCTATAGAGGTTTTATTCATATAGTCTTTGCTTAAGCCAATGTCTCCAAGAGTTTTACCTAACCTGTTTTCCAGCAGGCTTATTGTTTCTGTTTTAATGTTTTAAGTCTCAAATCCATTGTGAATTTAGTTTTGTACACGGTGAAAGAGATAGGTTTAGCTTTAGTTTTTGGCATGTTAAAGCTCAGTTTTTCCAGCACCCTTTGTGAAAGAGGCTGTTTTTCCTCCATTGAGGATGTTTGGCTCCTTTGTCAAAGATAAGGTTGCTTAGAGTACCCGGGGTTGTTTCTGGATCTTCTAATCTATTCCACTGGTCCTCGGGTCTGTTACTTTGCCAGTCCCATGCAGTTTTTATCACAGTGGCTTTATAGTAGAGTTTTAAGTTGGGGATTGTAATTATTTTTACAATAATTAGAAATTATTTTTTGATCATGGTTATTTGGGGTTTTTTAAGCTTTACCTGTGCATATGCTTCTTTCCCTGTATTTGGAGAAGTTTTTTGCTGTTGTTTCTATAAAAAGGTTTTTGTGACATTTGTGCTGTCTTCAGATTTTTTTGTATTCAGATTTTTTTACTAAGTTTAGTTATTATTACAGTAGTCTTTACATCATCTATCAGAGGTTGGATCTCTTTTTCATGTGCTCTTATTTTTCTCCATCTCTTAAGACTTGATCCCATCCACAGGCCTGTCTTCTATTCTGACTCTCTGTCATCACACTGGTCGCTTTTTGTGCTAATACTTTCAATAGAATTATTATTCTATATTCTATAATTATAGAATTATAATGTCTTGGATTTCTGTTTGGTACCTTTTCCTGGACTCCCAATTCTTTGCTAAATTGGTTGCTCATGTTTTGTATTGGTTTTTATTAGTATCTTATGTAAACTTGCCAATCATTTTGTTTATTAAATCTATTACATGTTTAATTATAACTTCTTTGAGCTTGCTGAGCACCTTTTTGATATATTTTTTAAAAATCTAGTGTGTTATCCTTTTTAAAAATCTTTATTAGTACATTGTATATACAGGTCATGATCACACTCCCTATTGGGAATTTGTATCACAATTTGATTCTCATTTTTTCCCATTACCCTACCCACCCCACAATTCCTGCCCCAATATATAAATTTTGTTTCCCTTTTTAAATTATCATCACATTTTTTCTTTACCCTCTCATTACTCACTCCTCTACCACATTTCCCTTTGAATATTTTGTTTCACAATTTCCATCATATATTCTAGAACTCTTTAATATCTTTGATTTCTCATAGTAGAGAACAGATAAATATTTACACATCATTGACTTACTTATTTCACTTATGAATTTGTCTTGAAGGTACGTCCATTCAAGTATAAATGACTCAAACTTATTCTTTAAGTCAGAGTAATACTCCATTTTTATAGAAAAATCACATCTTTATGCAGTCTCTAGTTGATGGGCATTTGGGTTATTTCCAGGATTTAGTTATCACAAACTGAGCTGCTATGAACATGGGTGCACATAAGTCACTTTGATATGATTCTTTTCATTCTTTTGGGTATATTCCTAGCAGGGATATATCAGGGTCATGTGGAAACTCTAAGCCTAGTTTTCTTTTTTAGGAATCTCCACACTGACTTCCATAGAGGAAGTCTATATATATATATTCCTATATTCTGTACCAGTCTATATATATATTCCTATCTTTTTGAATATATTGGTTTTGTGGCTTTTGATTTCCTCCACCAAGTTGCCCCATAGATCCTTCAGGGAACCTAGGAGTTTTGAGAAGCATTTTGTCACCTTGTCTTCTCATGTTTCCATTATTTGTTGTTTTGTTTTGTTTCATGCTGAGGTTTGCAGGTGTGTATAGTAGAAATATCTTGTTGCTAGTACAGAGACTTACTGTCTGCTTTTCAGTGACCTACTCTGGCATGGCCAACTATAGGGCTTTGCTCTAAATCAAGATCCGAATGGTTCCATTTATTTGGGAGAGAAGGATGCTGTGTAATTTATTTTCCTAGCACCTAGTTCCCTGACAATGGACCACAGGATTGTTCATGAATTTTACAATGCTGACAATAGCCTTTTAAACCAAGCATGCAGCACTTCTGAGCATGAGACCCTGTACTAGTGTACACATCCTTGAAGTGCGTCTTGGGTGGCAGGAAAATGGTAAGAGCTGAGTTTGAGCAAGAGGCAGAGGAGATCGTATAGCACCTCACCTGTGCTAGGGATTTTTTTTTTTTACTGTTATTCTAAGTTCAAAGGGAAACTGAGAGGACTAACATGCATACTGATCTTCCTGTGTGCCAGACACCCTGCTTAGGTTTTTAAAAAAACTTTTACTAATGCCATTTTCCCCAGCCTGGAGTAGTTAAGTGCTATTAATATCTCAATTTCAAGGATAAAGAAACTTAGGTACAGGAAGGTCCAACAGCTTGTGGCCAAGATCACAGAGCTATAAAGTGCCTGTCTTCAAAGCCAGGCTTTTAACCAAAAAGGAACAATTGAAATAAGAATGAATTTAGAAACTCACTGTATGAGAATGGCCCAATGAGAGGATGTTCCTTGTGGAGGGAAGAGTGCATGCAGAGGAGAGTGTGGGCAGAGAAAGGAGTTAAATTGCTAGAAGAATTAGATTCTTAGGTAGCTGCATGTATTGGCTCAAAAACTAACCTCGAAGCTTGGGGAGGAGCTCATTTTGGGAAAGCCTTGTCTGTGCAAGGTGGGCATGGGTGGCTGCGTGTCTCTGAGGGAAAGGTAAGGGCAAGAGTGGTGTCTAATCACGGGGTGTTTGTGTCTCCGTGTCAGTAACCCCACTTCTACTAGGTATAGACCTCAAGAAATTAGGTGTGCCCAAGATGTACAGTGTATGTTCAGGGCAACATTAGTTATAGCAGCCAAGATGTGGAAACAGCCTGAACTCCCATCAGTGACTGACAAGATTTAAAAATGCGTAGATACACAATGGAATGCTACTCAGCTTTACAGAAACAAGAACAAAATAATCCCCAGGAAGTGCTGCCGTTTGTAAGAGCAGGTGAGTCCCAAGGACACTATACTACGTGAATACAGTAGAATTTGTTGGAGGAACTTTTTACCTCCAAATTCACTGGAAGGACCCATGGGCCTTAGATCGGCCCCTGAGAACTGCCATCCACGTAGCATTACAGACCTGGCCTCCTGGAGGATCTGCCCGGCCTGTGCAAGTGGGGACTCGGAAGTGCTGCTGGAACCAGTGTCCACGACCACTTTGCTGTGGGGAGGGGTCGTGAGGCAGCGTCAAGGCCGAAGTCACTGGTGGGCAGATCTGCACCAGTCGGCCGTGTGCCCACCTGTCCACTCCTGAAGTCATGCCAAGAAATAGGTGTCTGCTGGTGCTACCGCAGAAATCAGGTGTTCTCAAAGAAACAACATCTTGCAATGCTACCCTTTCACCACCAGGGCGTCTGATCGATGTGGACTTGACCTCGCTTTCTGCACTGCAGGGAGACACTAGAGATGCGTCATGTGCAGTGGGACGTCATATTTAACCGCGACATGGACAGGCTGGAAAGGGAGACGTGGAGAGGGTGATACAGACAAGGTGTCAGGATTCGTAACACCCGATTCTTTGGTGTTTGGAAGGTGACTGGATCACGGGCTTGTTGCTCATCGGATGGTCAGTTCACAGAGCTGACTTGATGAGGAACCCGGCCTTGGTAGTGGCGGATCACCGGGGCCAGACCTGGAAGGGCGGATCTTTGTTCTGCACTCCTCCACTCTCCCTCTGCTTCCTGGATGCCCGGGGATGAGCCGCCGTCCTCCACCAGGCCTTCCCACTGTGCTCTCTCTGCCTTGGAGTCGCCCGCTTTGGACTTCACCTGCTGGAGACTGAGCTTCGTACACCTCTCCCCTTCAAGGTGTGGGGATTGAGTATTTTGTCCCAGGGACAGGAAAGTGGCCAATACCCAGGGCGTGGTACGAGGCTGGTGTAGCCAAACTGAGCCAATTGGCCAGCTTATGTGTGGCAGGTTAGTTTCAGGTAATACCACATCCAGGAGTTGGAAATGGGGGCTGTAGTCTGCTCTCCCAGACCTTGTGGACTGAGATGTCACCACCGGGCGGCATTACTGTGGCGGAACATGGTCACCCCCCTTCTAGCCCTGATAGCACGTTGGTTATCTTGCCCTGTTTGACTGCTGAACCAGTGACAGGCCCATTTAGCTACACAGGCATTCCACTCCCTGCGCTAGTCATGTTTCTAAGAACGACTAGTGTGGTTTCCCCAAAACACCCTGAGACAAAGTGAGCAGATTTATTTGGAGCTGCAAGAAATGAGTGGGGGATTGAGAAGGGAGTAGGGAAGCAGTGAAGGGGCTTCCTAGGCAAACTGCCGCTGTGTGCAGCTCGTGTTTAAGCTCACAAGGAACTGCCGTCATGGAGTCCAGGCCTCAGGTGTGTCTCGCAAAGAACTGGGGAGTCTGTCCACCTCCTGCACTCGTCAAGATCCCAGGCCTG
>PVIC010025363.1:0-25346 GCA_004025085.1 Thryonomys swinderianus
ACAGCATGAATTCATTTTTTTGTAAATAATAACAACAACAAAGACTTCAACAGTAATAGGTACCCTTATGTGTGGATATAGGTACACTTATGTGTAGACTTCAAGAGTAATAGTTACACTTATGTGTAGATATTTATATATGAGTAGAGAAAGGTCTGAAAGGGTGTACACTGGGTTGTAGATGGTGGTGCCTAAACCCAGGTCAGGGAGGAGACATCCCTTCTATGTTGCTTAGAATTTTTTTTATAAGGTTATATAGCTCAGGTACTGAAAAAGAAACTAAAAGAAATTAGCTTTCCAACTTGTCAGAATAGCACAATGCTAACCATTTTTTGAAGATGTTGAGGACCAGGCCTAAACTCCACGGTACTAATGCTTGTCTAGCCAATCTAGCCACAGATCCCAATCTGCTACGTGGCTTGAATAGTTCTTCCTTGTCAATGACTCTCACAAAAAGACTCAATCCCTAGCTCTCTGGCCCCCAAATCAGCATCAACCCTAAACACCTTGGTGCCAAGGCCAGGATTTAAAAATTTAGTTGAAGGAAAAAAAAAAAAAACACCGTACAAAGTACATAAAACATAAAATGTACTATTTTAAAGTGTATGATATGGTGCCACTGAATACTTTGATAGTGTTGACTAGCCATCTGTACTGTTTTGTTCCAGAACATTTTCATCACCCAGGTGGAAACCTCATACCTACTAAGCAGCCATGGCTGCCAGGCATGGAGTAATATCAGCACTGTAATCCCAGCACTCTGGGAGGCTGAAACAGGAGGAGTATAAATTCATGCCTAGTTTGGGCCGTTTAGTGACATACAAGACCTTGTCTCAGAATGAAAACTTAAGAAGAGCTTGAGATATAGGTTGGAGAAAAGACCCTGGGTTCAGTCTTTTCCCCACAGAGAAGAAATGAACAAGAAGAGGACAAGGAGAAGGAGGGGAAGGAAAAATCAGTTTGGTAGCACACACCTGTAATCCCAACATGCAGGAAGCTGAGGCAGGAGGATTATTGTGAGTTCAAGGCCAGACTGAACAGATGAGATCATGTCTCAAAAATAAAAAAAGAAAGAAAACAATAACAACAAAAAGAATCAAGAGGAAGAAGAGGGGAAGAAGAAGAAAGGGAGGAGGAAGAAAAACAATCTTTTCTCTTCTGTCCCTGGAAATTACTAATCTGTCTTCTGTCTCTGTGGGTTTGTATTATGAGTTATATCTAGATGTGCCCCCAAAACTTCATGCCCACATATGTGGGACTTTTGGAAATGACTAGGTCATGGGTATGTGACATAGGATCATGGGTGGGCGATACTGGATTGGTCTGCTGATCAGCTTGCATAGTTGAGGGTATGATTTACTGAAAAGAGGAGATCGACTTGGGTTGTGAGGAGCACCAACCAATAGATTTGTAGCCTGACTATAATAAAAAGGGAAAGCAGAAGGAAGGACCGCCTTCCTGCCTACCCTGCTGTGGGCTGTTTCTCCTCAGCCACGCCCCTCTGCTGTGCTACCCAGCCTTGGAGACCGCTGAGTGGTGGAGCGAAACCTCTAGGGAATATGAGCTAAAATAACCCTTTCCTTTTATATGTGTGTGTCAGTATTTTGTCCCAGCAATGAGAAAATAACTAAGGCAATTTGCCTTTCATGGATATTCCTAGAAGGAAATAGAATCATATTATTTATGACCTCCAGTGTCTGGCTTCTTTTAACTGAGCATAATATTTCTTTTCTTTTTCTCGTTTTTCCTGGTGGTACCGGGGATTGAACTCGGGCCCTTGTGTTTCCAAGGTAGGTGCAGTACCACTTGAGCTAAATCCCCAGCCAAGCATAATATTTCAAGGCTCATCCATGTTGTCACGTATGTCAGCGCTTCATTCTTTTTTATGGCTAGTAATATTCCATCGGGTGGGGATGCTTTACTGGGTGATGGACACTCGGAATGTGTTTCCTTTTCTGACAGTATACAGAATGCTCTTAGGAACATTCCTGTAGGTACTCATGCTTGGATGCATTTGCATTCTTGGGGTGTCTATGTTGGAAATTATAAGGTCAGATAGTGATTTTATGTTTATTTTGCTATAATTTGCATTTAAAGTTCCAGAAGGCTGACCTAGAGAATGGGCCACAAGTGGAGAAAACTTTCCTTCATGCCTCTCTTTTGTCCCCTGAGTCTGTGTAGTTAATATACAGATGAAGATAATTGCTATGTAATTTCCTTGTCTACACTTAAAAGGCCTCCCCCTGTTTTGTTTTGTTTTTTGTACAGGGGATTGAACTTGGGACCTTGGGCTTACAAGGCAGGTGCCAGAGCCACTGAGCTAAATCCCAGGCCCAAAATATTCTTTTTTTTTTTTTTTTTTTGAGGGAGTTGGTCTATACCTTTATTAGCTAACTACTCCTATTTATTTTTGTTTTTATTTATTTTTTTTTTGAGACAGGGTCTCGCTTTGTAGTTCAAGCTGGCTCTGAGCGCACTATGTAGACTAGGCAAGCTTCGAACTCAGCAATCCTCCTGTCTCTGCCTCCCGAGTGCTGGGATGACAGGCGTGAGCCACCACGCCCCGCTCTGTGGTATGCGGTATTGATGGCTGGTGGGCGTGAGTCGCCACGCCCAGCATTGTGTGTGGTTACTGGGATCGAACTCAGGACCTTGCGCTTGTGAGGCAGGCGCCTGAACCACTGAGCTAACCCTCCGGCCCCTATTTATTTTTTTTTAAGTCTTCTTGTAAGGTTTCACTTCTTTTCTTGGCAACATGAGCACCCAAGCTGGTTGAATGGCATCAGTGTGAGTTAGGTCTTGGGATGGGTCTTTGCTGAACTGGACCATCAGCCTGTGGTCACTTGCTGTAAACATAGGAGTTCAGTTGCTTTGGGTTGGCGGGACCTGGGTTGAGAACCCAACTGGGATTAACTCATTTATCTTGAAGAAATTATCCAAATTTCTGGGTCCCCCAGTTTCCTCCTGTAAAATTTAGGGCTAATTATAGAGCATAGTTCATGAGTCATTCATTCATTCAATAAATGTTTATCGTGTATCTATGGCACAGCTACATACAGTCCTTGGTGCTAAAAATGGCCAGAATTCCTGTCCCGGTGAAGAGAGGTGAATAGTAAATAAATACAATTAAAATAAATATAATTACAACATAGATGGAGATTAGTTGTATGAGAAAATATCTCACAGGAGGGCTGAAGGAAGGGCTGAATTTATGTGGTGTGGTTAGAAGGTCCTCGGAGAGGGTGACATTTGAACACTTCAAGTCTTACCGTCATCTTGGGGGAAGATGCCCCCCCACAGGTAGTGGAAAGGCCCTGAGGCGAGAGTTCTTCCTGCTCAGGAAAGGACCCTGGTGCGGCTGGACCAGAGTAGAAGGAGCTGATCCATAAACCACTGTGAGGATTTTGGATCTTGCTTTTGGGGAGCTGGGGGAGCCCTTGGAGTTTTGTGTCCTCAGCTGGCTTCTGTACCCAACAAATTCTTCGGCCTGCGGTGTTGAAAATACACCTGAGACAGACAAGGACGACACTGGGGGAACCCAGCTGGGAAGCTAGTCAGGTGGAGGAAGTCGGTCTTAGCATGGTCTGTGAGCCATGGTCAGGTTCCTGGTTGTTCTTCAGGCAGAGTCGACACCAGCTCCAGGTTGGGGGAGATTAAACGAAACTGGGCAGGCCAAGCTCCCAGCAAGCCCTGTGTGCAGTTAGGTTGGAGTCATGGTGACCCTGACTGTCAACAAGGCGGGTACAGCGTGTTCCCCAGGGGAGCGGAAAGGGAAGCGAGCAGGAGGAAAGCTCTCCAGGTTTCCGGTTGGTCTGCAACAAATAATAAAAGCCACTGAAGAGAACAAGGCTTTGACATAATGCAGACAAGGGCTTCGGAACTTCCAGAGAACCCCAAAGACCAAAGCATCAAAGCCATGTGATCCAGTCCCAAATAGCCATCTCCGGGTCAAGTTCTTCCCATAACCGCAGAAAACTTCTTCCTGGTAGTGTATGGAAAACATCATCAGTCAGGAAAATCCTCGCTTCTAGAGTCTCTGGCTCTGGAAATATTTACTGGCAATTCTGCTGCAGCCCAGGTATTTATTTGAGGGTTTTCAATTAAAATGCCAACCCTGGAATCCCTTTGAGGGAGAAGGACCAATGGCCAGAAGACAAGTGGATTTGTTTCAACTCCCCTTCCCTGTGCTCCAAATTCCAGAGACAAGAGGTCAGCCTGAGGATGCCGGAGATTGGATTCTGGGAAGAGAATGCCAACTTGACTCCTCCTGCCCTGGCAATTAGGCCTCCTGTCAGCCCTCTGCCAAACTCTTCCCTTTGGACAACAGGCCTCGGCAGGGAGAAGCAGGGACCGTGCTGCTTAGCTGGGCTCTGGCGTCCACAAAGCGAGGCTGACGTGATTCACAGCACCCGTGGAAACCCACCGAACTCTCCCTGTGGTCCCGCCCCCGTCCCTCAGGCTGACAGAGGTCTTGCATTCCTGCTGTTTTCATTTTGCTCTGGATTAAGGTTTCTTTCTTTCTTCCCCCTCCCCTTACGGTTAACTAGAAGATAATAACACTAGCAAACCTATTGTTAATTATTTGTATCTGTGCTTAATACTTATGTGTGTAGTCTGTTTTCATGGGCTAATATTTGGCTTGTCAAATATGTTTCTGGTTGTAATTACTTGAGCCCATATACCTTTACTGGTGCTTTGGGGAGGGTTACAGGAGAAATGAAGATCTGAAATGTGCAGCCCAAGAAAGAAAACTTGGGGGGACAGGTCCATGTGATCCTCATGCTCCCCCTAGCTGGCTTCTTTCCTCTCAGGTCACTGTTCCTTTCTTAAAAATAAATTGCATCTATGTGTGTATGTACATACGTATTTGTAACTCTGGGGGTCTTCACAGTGAGCTATATCTCCAGCCCTTTGTATTTTTTATTTTGAGACGAGATGTCATTTAGGTCATTAGGTTACTTGTGCTTGGCGAGCTGGAACTTGGGATTCTCCTGCTTCTGCCTCCCAGAATCCTAAAATTACAGACTTGTGCCGCCATTCCCAGACCTCACAGAGTCTTTTCTTTGAAACTCTCCATATCCTCTCTCTTGTGGCTCCTGTTAATTTCCTTTCTACCATCAGGCCTGGCTGTGCTGTTCATAGGGCCCAGAACAAGATGAAAACACAAGGCCTACTATGCACTTGACGTGGTGACTTGCAAGGCTTTAACCCAAGTCCTGCATACTACTGCTGCCTTTGGCCTTGCTCCCGGGCTGGGGTGGGGGGGAAAGCTCCTCCCCCTATTCCAGGTCCTTTACCTCTAACAGCCAGAGCAGGGCTCAGCACACAGAGAGAGGTAAGGGCTCAAGAAATGAGCAAAAGGCCAGATGTGGAAATGGATGCCTCAGGAAGCTGAGGCAGGAGGATTGCCACGAGTTTGAAACCAGCCTGAGCTATGTAGGGAAACCATATCTGGGGGGGGGGGCAGGAAACTTTCCCAATGCAAACTTATGAAATATGAGGTGCAACTATAGAATTCTTTCCGCTACAGGGAGTGACAGCCAGACCAGTTACCCCTTTGTCAGTCCATCATCACCAAGCTATAGAGTTAAGAGAAATACATCAAATGTGAATGATTATACATCAATAAAAAATAGCATGTCTTAAAAATCCCCAGTGGTGGGCCAGAGATTTAGCTCAGTGGTTCCAGTGCCTGCCTAGCAAGTGCAAGGTCCCTGGTTTGATCACTGCTAACCACATACAACAATACTGGGTGCGGTGACTCACGCCCACCAGCAATCAGCACCACACACCACAGTGCCAGGCTTGGTGGCTCACACCTGTCATCCCAGCACCCGGGAGGCAGAGGCAGGAGGATTGTTGAGTTCCAAGCTAGCCTGGGCTACATAGTGAACTCAGGGCCAGCCTGAACTACAAGGCGAGACCCTACCCCCGCCCCCAAAAATTCCCAGTGGTGCTCCTTATCTTCCAAGTCTATTTGCTGTCACATGTCACACAAGGGCCTGCCCCAGCTCCGTCTTTGTCTTCTGTCCTCACCTCCAGCACTTCTGTGGCTCCTCTGGTCCAGCCGTGCTGACTACAGAGCACTCAGGGAGGCAGCAGCACCCACAGCAAGGACTGAGACAGGGGAGAGGAGCCAAGCCCGGGAGCTCCCTGCTGCACCCCGGCTTAACCCCAACTTAACCCTCCGGCTTGTGCATCATAGGAGGGAGCAGAGTCCCAGGAGAGGGCTTTGGCAGGCTCTGAACGCTGGCTCCATCTCTGCCTGTCCGAAGGCACCCAGCACTGTCAGCCTGGCCAGGCCCACTGCCCCTCAAGGCCTCGCCTCACTGGGCCTTCCCTTTCTCCTCTGCAAGACACCTTCCTCCTTTCTTTCTCCACCAGGAGGCCCAGGCGACCGCCTCTTGTCTCCTCCCACATCTCTGAAGTAGAATTTGCCACACTGGGCTCCATGAACCAACACGCTGTGCACCATGTGCACTAGCTTCCCGTGCCCGAAGGCAGGGACCTTGACTTTGTTCTGAGTCCCGAGGGTGCCAGGCGCACACAGACCAGGCGTAGCACGTGAGGGAAGGGATTTCTTCACGTGTTCCTAGCGTAAAGCACAGAAACAGGGGTACAGGGAGGGAAGGGCAGACCGGCGGATGGATGTGTGCATTTCCTCTTTACCGTGGCCATATTTCCTTCCAGGTGCTGGGAATTCTTCCCATGTGAACTTACAGAGAGAGAGAGAGAAAGAGAGAGAGAGAGAGAGAGAGAGAGAGAGAGAGAGAGAGAGAGAATATTGCAGCCATTAAGTACTAAGGTCTCAGGCACTGGACTCAGGCAACTAGGGGGTTTCTAGCCCTTCTCACATGCCACATTTGGCCTCGAGACTTGACTTCCATTAGCATCAGATGAGGAATTACTGATCTGGCTTTTCGGGGCACTGAGAAGCTCAGATGGAACAATGCTGGCAGATACTCAGCCCCCCGCAGCAGCTGCAGACGCCGAAGCCAGGCTTGTGCACCAGGGAATCTGTGGATGTGGCCCACAGGTGACAGGGACACAAGTCACCTGGCATTTCTGGGTGGACAGGTCTTGTTTCGCCTTCTGTCATCTACTGGGTTGGACGATGACACAACAAACGGGCTACTCTCCCCACAGTGTGAATGTAACCATGGGTAGGGGACGCCGGACCAAAATCTGGAGGACAATGACAAGAGTGTGTCCTTTGCCTCTGACCTCCTGTGTCTCTGCAGGAGTCACCAGCTAGAGCCCTGAGACAGGAAGGCTCCTCCACCTCATCACATGGAACTACCTCATCAGCTGCCTGCACGATCAAAAGGCAAGATTCTGCCTTCCCAGATGTTCTGCCCAAGAATCTTTTTTTTGAGACAGGGTCTTGCTTTGTAGTTCAGGGTAGCCCTGAGCTCACTATGTAGCCTAGGCAAGCCTCGAACTCAGCAATCCTCCTGCCTCTGCCTTCTGAGTGCTGGGATGACAGGTGTGAGTCACCACACCCGACCCAAGAATCATTTTTTGGCTAAACATTCCATAAAGCTCCCCGCGCCCCCCCCCCATGCCACCTTCTTCCAAACCACACTTTTCCAAGCCCTAAAATCCTGAGCAAAGACAGTTTTGCCTGCTGTACAAGAACTTCGCCTCCAGAAAGATGATGCTGTACAGCTCCTGGCCATGAGATCTTGGGGGGAAAAAAGACTCTTTTCTCAGTTTTCTTTTTCTCCCCTGTCCAGCAAGAAAACAGAAGTGTCTGTGTTATAAAGTACTGGTGAGGACAGCATAATGCTTTCTCAGTGGCAGAAGTTGATGTTATTACACTCATTGGTTAGTTTGTTTGCTGTTTATTTTTGGAGACAAGGTCTCCCTATGTAGTTCAGCCTGGACTTGAGCTTACTATGCAGCCCAGGCTGGCCTCGAGCTCATGGCAACCCTCCTGCCTCAGCCTTCCGCGTACTGGGATTACAACCCTGTGTCACCACACCTGGAAAATCTGTTGATTTTAAATGAGGAAATAGGATGCTGGCAATAGGAAGAAAAGGACATAATCAACCACACAGATCTGCAAAATTGGAAAGACTTTTGTTGGATGAAGCACCTCATGTGCCATTCAGATCTCCCTGGGTGACAGGGTGAACCATGGACAACCCCTCCCCAAAGTCTAGGGTCAAATCCTAGGTTTCAACCCAATGACCAACGTCCTCTAAGAAAAAGAAGGTTCAAGGGCATACACAGGAGGTTATTTGAAGACAACAGCAGGGATTAGGAGAAGGTAGCCAGAAGTCAAGGAAGCCACAGGAAGAGACAGGGAAGGGTCCTCCCTAGAGCCTTTGCAGGGAGCAGAGCCATCCCAAACCAGAGTTCAGACCTGAGGGTTGAGCCCAGGGCTTTGCCAACGTGAAACAAATGCTCTGCCCCTGAGCTACAGCTCCTGTCACCATTTTGGTCATTTCAAGCCACCCAGGTGGTGATCATTTGTTCACCAGAGCCCAGAAAAGGTGCACGTTCCACAGCCTCTTCCATGGGGCACACCATCCCTTGGGAGCCTGGGGCAGCGCTGAGGGTGAAGAAGGCTCTGGAGAACTCGGGCCTTGAGCTATTTTGGTAGAAGCCAGCGTGGGGTCCTGTCGGCCGGGTCTGAGGGAGCAGGTGCGGGTGCAGGTTCTGCCTTCCCTGGGCATAGCTGTGAGGCCTCGAACGCGCACCTCCACCTCCCCCAGCCTCAGTTTCTTCACACATAAAGCAAAGGTAGGACTACACGTCCCTCGGGGGATGGCGGGTGATTCCCAGAGCATGGGAGGCACTGCATGCAGTGGCTACTTACTGACTTGGTAGAAGCTGCCAAGCTTTGGGCAAATCTGTTTAGCTCCCGGCAAACTGCGGCTGGGACTGCAAGTGTCTTGAGACCCCGGGAGACGACAGAAGCGTAATGTCCCACCCGGGTCTCATCTGTGGCCACGCCCGGTTAGCAGCCAAGGCCTGGTGCCTCGGGGAAGCCGATGGGGACAGAAAACGGGATCCAGGTCCCAGGCTGCCGAGACATCTTTCCAGCCTTCTCCAGGCAGTGACCTCTCGAGAAGCCGAGCTGACACCACCACCCTCCCTTCTTCCCCTCCCGCGTCTCCCCATCCCTGACCCTCTGACTTACTGGCTACAAGGGGCGAATCCTCTCCACTCGGTTAAAATGACATTTTGCCGAGAAGAGCAGGTTATATTTCAAACTGCAGCGCCAAGGTATCAGGAGCCAGTAAAAGGGGGCATTTAACACCGTATTTATTTTGACTGGCAAAACAGGTCATGGCTGTAAAAGAAACAGCTCTTGGGAGTGAGGCAGCCTCCCCGGCTCCGGGCTCACTCTTTCTACCCACATGCACACTGTTTAAAGCATTCCGGTGCCGCTGCCAACTTTCCTGGCAGGGCTCTTATTTCTTTACATGTATGTTGCATGCCATCTGTGTAATGTGCGCTCTGTGCCACTGGGAGATTCTGGAAAGGCCTGGCAAGGTGGCATGCGTGCTCAGGCTCGTTCTTAGCAAAGTGGGGCGTGGGGCGGAGGGACATCGGAGAGGTGGAAGAGGCCTGCCTCTCGTAGGCCCGGGGGGCCGGGGGTGGCACAGACGAGAGTGCTGCGCGGCACAGTCACGTGCCTGCCCCTCTTCCTGCCCGGAGAGGTCTCGGGCACAGGTTTGCAGCTTCTGACAGGAAGCCAGGAAAATCAAAGGGGAGGGAAGAGGTATCATCAGGAAAACATCCTCGTGCTCACGCTCACGCTCGTGCAGCCAGGGTTGGGCCAGAAACATCTCCAGGCCTTGGTCACCAGTGCCTGCACCCGATAGTCCCAACACCTGAAGAAAAACTGAACCCCATCTTCGCATGTGTCTCCAGAGCCGCGAAGGACTCGGTCGCCGGAGCAGAGGCAACACGCTGCGACGGGATCCAATTTCACCCCCTTGGCAGACAGGAAAGCCAGGTTTTACGCGCTGCCAAAACATCTGGTGAATTCAGTTTTGAAAAATGTGCCAGTCCAGTGGGGGAGAAACAAAGCCCTCTAGAAACAGTTGTTGGGTATTGAGTGACTAAAAATATCACGCCGGTTGACTAAAGAGGTTCGCTTTTCCACCGGTTCTTCAGAATGGGGAAATAAAGCGTCGAGCACCGAATGGAAGGTGACGGGGTCACAAGGAGAAAGGTTCACGCTGTCGGAGCAGGCGGAGCGCGCATGTATTTTTTGAGTCCAGCCAAGAGCACGAACAGAACCTGCCTATTCAGAAGTGGAATCACCCACCTGAATCAGAAAGGGATGGCATGGGACAGGAAAAAATAAGGTTCTGGCTTCTAATGAGAAACAGCCGCGTGTGGAATAAAATTAGTGTGAGTTGTGTAATCCCAGTTGGCCAGTTGTAAGAACAGGGAGGAGGGAGGAGGGAGGAGGAGTTCGGGGAACAGGCTACACATGTGATTCAAGAGGTCCTGGAGCCCGTCCTGACCCTCTGGCTTGGAATTTCTGACTCGACTTCGCCCTGACTCAGAATAGGAAACCATATCCTGACCGCGCATTTCTTTTTATAGCATTCAGCTTTCTGGCCAGCTTCCTCCAGAGCCTAAGATCACCCCCTCATCATCTCTAAACAATACGCCAATCATCAAGATGGAAGCGAGGGACTGAGCTGTCCCGATTGAACCAAACACAACCCAGGCCCCAAGCAGAAGACAAACAGGGAGCCCAGAGTTTGGCTTTTACACCAGGCCTGGTGAATACAACATGTTCTTACAGGTTGGAGAGGCATCTGGCTCATCTCTTACTTTCTGTCTTGCTCCCGCTTCTTCTGGTTGGATCTCATCCTTTCGCCCTGATGTTGGCCAAGCTCACATTTGCCAATTGCTGAGTAGGTCACGGACAGTTGGTGGGGCAAGGATCCGGGGGAACCAGGGTACCCACCCTCCTTGTGACCAAGGCCCTCAGCCTGACAGGCCGTGCGCACGTGGGCTGTAGGAATCCGGAAGGGTGAGAATAAAATGTCTTCACTCCCATTCATTCAGCTGCCTTTCTTGTGCTGGCGACAACCCCTCCTGGAGACCCTGTGATCAGTTATCAGGGGTCATTCCTGGCTTGTCGGGTCCAGTGGTGGCTGCGAGCCCAACAGAGACATTCCCAGAATGCAAAGCGTTCGGTCGTCCCTCATTAAAAATGGATTTTGTTTTCAGTGCTTGCTTTGAGGACGGGAACAGTGAAGTTGGAAACTGGGCTTGTAATTGGGAGCAGGTCTCTTGCCAGATCCTAACAGCTTTAAGGGATATCCAGTTTTAGGTTTATAGTACTACATTCTGGCTCATTGAAATCGAATCTCAGTGTTGCCAGAATGCGTCATAAACTACAAAATTTGTACAAAAATATATCGACATAATGACTCTGGAGCCTCGAGTCAGAGGGGTGGGGGAGCCGCCTGTCCCCTTCAGCACTGTCGTCCGTGTGGGTCACCTGGGACAATTACCATTCGTGGGATTCCAAGCCTTGTTGGACCAGTTTGCTGGGCTGCTTAGAGCATGGAGTCAAAGGGCTGAGGGCGTAGCCTCACCCTGTCCCGTAGCGACAGATGGCGTCCCTACCTGGGCCACGCCAGATAAAGGCTGAGGGATCCACCCCAGGCCAGTTGTCCCCAGCTGCTGCTGGAATGAAGTCCCACGTGTCCTGCTGGCTGCGTGGTGCTCAGAACTCCCTGGGCTCTGGACACAGGTCCTCTTCCGGATCCTCTGGAGGACCAAGTCCCCTCTTGCCTCTGAGCTTCCGTTCATACTGTTCTTGCCGGGAAACTCT
This sequence comes from Thryonomys swinderianus, assembly GCA_004025085.1. Taxonomy (NCBI): domain Eukaryota; kingdom Metazoa; phylum Chordata; class Mammalia; order Rodentia; family Thryonomyidae; genus Thryonomys; species Thryonomys swinderianus. Next base: position 11,816 of record PVIC010025363.1, read on the forward strand.
GTTCCGGCTACTTTCAGCTCCTCATTCAGCACTCAATGTATAGACTTTTTCTTCTCTTTTATTTTCTTCCTTTCTTCCTTTCTTTTTTTTTCTTTTGAGACAGGGTCTCGCTTTGTAGTTCAGGCTGGCCCTCAGCTCACTATAGAGCCCAGGCAAGCCTGGAACTCAGCAATCCTCCTGTCTCTGCCTCCCGAGTGCTGGGATGACAGGCGTGAGCCACCACGCCCGGCACTGTGGTATGTGGTATTGATTGCTGGTGGGCGTGAGTTACCACGCCCAGCAGTGTATGTCGTTACTGGGGATCGAACTCAGGACCTTATGCTTGCAAGGCAGGCGCCGGAACCACTGAGCTAAATCTCTGGCCCCGTCCGTCCTTCCTTTCTCTTTTTCTCTCTTTCTTACCTTCCTTCCTTTTCTTTCTTTCTTTCTTCCTATTTTCTGTCTTCTCTCTCCCTCCCTCCCTCCTTCCCTCTCTCTCTTTTTGTGGTACTGGGTATCAACCCAGGGCCTTTACACTGAACTATATGTAACCCCAGCCCTTTTTACTTAAAAAAAAAAAGTTTTTAAATTTTGAGACAGGGTCTCACTAGGTTGCCCAGGCTGGTCTCAAACTTGTGATCCTCCTGCCTCAGCCTCTCAGAGTGCTGGGATTTCAGGTATGAACCATCACATCCAACCTTAGGCTGGTTTTGCAGTCTGCCCTGACTCCGGGGACCGGCTCCCACCGTAACGTTTATCAAAGTCGTGGCTTCCTACTTCTGTGTGTGTCAGACGGGAGCAGGGCTCCCCACACCGCGAGTGCGTGCAGGAGTCCCGGGGGTCTGGTGACGCGCGAGGTCTGCGTCGCAGGTCCAGGGTGCGGCCCGAGACTCCGCGTTGCTGGCGGCTCCGGGTGAGGCCGAGGCTGCAGTGCGGCGGCTGCTCCCAGGGGCAACAGCACTGACCCGCCTCGGTGCCTAGGCTAGGAACAACAAGGCCTGGCAGCAGGGAGACAGCCTGCCCCTCTCCCGGTGCCCCCGAAGGCCTGGGAGTGGGTGTCCTGTGCAGCGTAGGATATTTAGCAGCATCTCTGGTCTCTGTATCAGGGACGCCAGAGTCATCATCCCTCGGTTGTGACAACCCCAAAATATCCCCCAACACCGTCCAGATTCCCTGGGACAGACTAACGCTCCTTGTTGGGAATTACAGCTTCACACATTAAGGTCTCATTCTCCGGCAGGCTTGGGACTAGAAGGCTTGGAAGGCTCAAGAGAGTGTTTTGTTCATGACTAGAATCCTGCTGCTCAGTGGATGGCAAACCCTCATTATGTGTTTGTTGATTGACTGAATAACTGAATGAGAGAATGAATAAATGAAGATGAATCAAAGACATATGTGGCTAGTGGGTAAGTAGAACTTCCTTCACTCAGCCCCCGACCTCACGGGCCCCACTCCCCCACAAAAAAACAGCAAAACTTCGTGGGCTAGTTGTCATCCAAAGCACAATTTTTTCTAAATGTAGCATTTTTCCAGAGTAAATATCCCTTGGAAGGAAAAAAAATGTGAAGAAAGATTCTCACTTGAGATTTTTTTTTTAAAGAAAATGTCTCCAGCGACTAAAATAGTCTTTACAGTAAGTACCCAGAGAATTGCATTTGCTTAGAGAGGAAAAAAAAAAAAAAAGCCTGCTGTTTTTAGTTTCAAATGTAGAAAGGACTTGAAAATCATATACTGTTTCCCCCCATCATACTGCAAAAATTATAAGATGGTAGAATTAATTTTGGTTCTAGATTGTTTAAACTTCATCTCACAGAGAAAGTAGTATCAGGGGCTTCTTTGGATAAAAATGTATAATTAATAGCACTGGGAATCCAAGGAGGAAACACAGTAATATTTTGTAGTGGAGGTGTGGAGGATTCAGTGTGTCCTCCAGCATTTGAGTTGAAATTTAATTGCCATGGTGACAGTATTGGAAGAAGGAACGTTTAAGGGTGAGTGGATCGTGGAGACTTCTCCTTCCGCAATGGATGGATAGTTTTCTTGGGAATGGTTTTGTTCTCTGAGTGAGCTACCTGGCCTTGGATACGTCATTAGAGCAGCAGGAAGCAATCCAGCCAAGTGATACCTTCCAAGTTTCCAGAGGAAAATTACAAAAGACAAGAACAAAAAAACTCACATTGCTTTAAAACTGTACTGTTGGGTTCTATCTGCAAAAGAATATGATTGACTCAGTTTGCTGGTATCTATACATGCAGCAACTCAGACACAGGTTTTCAAACCACACTGCTATATACAAAGCAAAGCTGACTTCTTCTCTTCCACAACTCTGGGCAAATGGGCAGGTTGAATTTTCAGTTGCTGTTGTAATTGATTAGCATTTGACACATTGAAGCACCTTATGAAAAAGAATGTGGCGATGGGGACCAGAGAGTTAGCTCAGTAGTTCTGGTACCTGCCTCGCAAGTGCAAGGTCCTGAGTTCAATTCCCGGTAACCACAGACAATGCTGGATGTGGTGACTCACGCCCACCAGCAATCAATACCCCATACCACAGTACCGGGGGCGTGGTGGCTCACGCCTGTAATCCCAGCACTCGGGAGGCAGAGGCAGGAGGATTGCTGAGTTCGAGGCTTGCCTGGGCTACATAGTGAGCTCAGGGCCAGCCTGAGCTACAAAGCGAGACCCTGTCTCAAAAAAAAAAAAAAAATTTCATGAAGAGACTTAACGGTCAATATTAGTCTTCGTTTTTTGTTTTTTTGTTTTCAGAAATCAGGAGAAGGATGATTAAGAGATACACTCATACTTGAAGACAGTGCAAATGACTTTAGAATTTTTTTGGATTCGGCTATTTCAGTTGGGCCAGGAATGATATTAGAGCTGTGTGATCCATTAGGCGTTGAGATGAAATAGAAGTTCTTCTCTCACTGAATGATAATTTTCCTGTCTTTGTGATTCCTGACAGTTTCCTAGGTTGTGAGCACCAGCCACCTCTCACGCCCACCCTGCGGCCTCCATGTCAGATCCAGCCTGTGAGGGGGGCAACGGAGTTAGTGTTCTTGAGAATTCCTTTTTCAAAACCACAAATCTGGCTGCAAGGGAAGGCTTTCTACGTAGGAGTTGAAAAATCATTAGTTTTAAACTCAAAGTAGAAAGTTTGGGTACAGGTGACCCAACAGAATCGTATCTAGAAAATGAAAAAAAGAGAAAGAGGAAAAGTGGGGGAGGGCGGGGGAGGGAGAAGCTCCACCTGGCACTGACCTCAGAACCTCGCAGCCCCTTCCGATGCCGCTGGAAGACGGACCGCGGATGCACAGGAACAGGAAGTGCCCGCCTGGAAAGACAGGAAACAGGTGGCTCTGACCTCCTGCAATGCATTTCAGAAACAAAGTGTTTGTAGTGAGCCCCATCAGTCAAGATCTAATGGCACACCTGAGAATGATTATGAAGCACCTACTATGGGCCAGACTCTGTACTAAGGGCTCGTGCCTCTGGCTTCTAACTACATCACGTGACAGTCAGAGACACGCCAGTGCCGTGTCTTATTCCGGAGTGGGGGTTTGGTGGCAGCCTTAAAGCTGGAGCCTGGGGCTGTCTCAGTCTAAGCACAACTGGGGTTTAAGGCTGCGTGATTCTTTGTTGTTGGGTCCTGGGCGATAGCTGAAGGATGTTTGGCAGCATCCGAAGCTCTACTCACCCGATGCCAGTGGCATACTTCACTCTAGTTACGACACCAGCAGTGTGTAGACACTGCCATATGTTCAAGGGCAGGGCTATTCAGTGCTGTTCCCGGTTGCAAATCCATTTTTTTGGAGATAAAATGTTTCAATGCCCAGGTAGCTATGGATAGACATTCCTTTGATTCCCCCTGCCAGGTCTGACTCAGTCTTCCTTCAATTTACATTTGCTTTTTGTTTCGAGGCGAGGTCTTGCTAAATTGTCTGGGCTAGTCTCGAATTTGTGTTCCTCCTTCCTCAACCTCCCAAGTAGCCGGGATTGTGGGTGCATGAGACATAGCTGGCTTTCCTGAAGACCCACACAGAGTCTCCCCACCATATTTCTTTTACCTAGTGTAAGTTAACAGCCTCACGGGACACTCTTCTTGGCACTGAGCCAGCCAACTGGGTGCTCGCTGGGGCACTGTGAGGAGGGCAGTGCCACTGCCCCCTTCCCAGAGGGACACTGAGCCTCACCAAGATTAGAGAGCTTGTCCTGGACTGCACAGCTACGAAATGGTGTGGGCCACCTCATGCCAACTTGTGCTGCTTTCCAACAGAAAATCCGCACAGCGCGCACTCAATCACTGCTAGCTACTATTTACTAGTGGGAAACAAATCTGTCTAATTTGATCATGAGCAGTTATTCAAAAATTATTTCCCTGAATCAAAAAGGACTTCTTGTATTGGCCAACCATCCCAAGTCATGGCTAGCAAGAATATATAACATACACCTATTCAGAATATATAATACACACCTCCAGGGTCTCAGGAGATTTAGCTCAGTGGTTCTGGTGCTTGACTGGCAAGCACAAATCCCTGGTTTGATCCCTGCTAACCACATACAACAATACTGGGCGTGGTGACTCACGTCCACCAGCAATCAGTACCACATACCACAACGCCAGGCATGGTGGCTTGTGGTTGTAATCCCAGCACTCAGGAGGCAGAGGCAGGAGGATTGCTGAGTTCGAGGCTTGCCTTGGCTACATAGGGCCAGCCTGAACTACAAAGCAAGACAGTCTCTCAAACACACACACACACACACACACACACACACACACACAACTTCAAATCGTGTCTCTCTTCCAAACTACAAAACAGAAGCTGCTGAGAGATGTGCATTCAGTAACTGTCAAAACAAAACAGATCGTTTTATTTGGAACGACAAAAAGCCTGGAGTATTGGCAGGTATTCTAAAATAAGCATGGCCACATGTCCCACATCAGGGTGTCATTGTAACTTCTGTGGCCACATCTCCACATAACTGAATGTTTCTTGAGGTCAGGGACTTAATCATTCCCAGCAGACCTTGACGACACACTGAATTTGTAGCCGAAGTAAACAACACATGAACGTACTTTTTAACCTAACACTTATGTAGACTTGATCTCTGTTCCCTAACAGCTGTTGGTGGTGAATATTTTGAGATCCTCTTTTTTTTTTTTTTTTTTTTTTGAGACAGAGCCTCACTATGTAGTCCAGGCTGGATTTGAACTCACTATGTAGCCCAAGACGGCCTTGAACTCACGGTGATCCTCCTGCCTCAGCCTCTGGTGTGTGCCACCACCCCCGGCCAAGATCCCTTGCTTCGACAGAAGAGACAGAAGCTGTGGGAGATGAAGTGACAAGCCAGAGTCCCTTCCAGTAAACTGATTGGCCAAAGGTACCTTCAGGCTCACTTTTTACACCAAAGAAGGGTTTCCCACATGTTTTGGTCAGCTCTCCCGCTGCAGGAACATGATGCCTGACATCCACAATTTAAAGAGGAAGTTTAATACACTGCACAGCTCCAGGGAGTTCCGTCCATGGCTGGCTACTCCAAGGTAGAAACAGCGTGGTAAAGGGGGTGGCAAAACAAAGCCGAGGGGTTTATGGCACGTGGAAGTAGCATGGAGGAAGAGCACCAGAGAGGAAAGGAACAAGGGACCCAAGATCGTATGCGAAGTCACGCCTCTGTGACCTACCCAGACGCACCCAGGAGGGCACTTCAGTGGTTAGCTAGGCCTTTCAAAGTCCAGTCAAGTGGATGTATCAGGATTTCCAGTCGCACCAGGTAAAGGTGGGTTGGGAATCTCAAGTGTTAGACGTGGCCCTGGTGTCTCCTACCTCTAGGCTGTCTCAGTATTATTGAAAATTAAATACAGAGAAATTGCACACTATGATCTTCCAGAGGGCTTTCTGAGAGCCTCTGGGAGATACATGACTATCGCCAAACCTGCTCATTTATTTTTTCTTCAGGAAAAACAATTCCAAAGTATATTTAGTTATAGTTCGGTCTTATTTAGTAGAATAAAGATTGCTATAGTTTATCTAACTTTTATTTTTATTAGTCATGATCACTGTTTCTCAGGGGGAGTTGGAACATGCAAGTGACACATGTTAAATCTTCCTAGTGCCTCCTCTCCTTCCTTTTCCTCCTCCCTTTCTCCCTCCATCTCTTGATCTTCTTACCATTGCAAAAGACTGTTTTCTATTCGTTGTTTTTTACGTGCTAGTTTTGGACCACAAGATATACTTGAGAAGTATTGGGGAAACATCAAAATCTGACTCCTTGCAAGAAATCGACAAAGAAATAAAGAAACCAAGAAAGACAACTTTGACATTGTTTTGAGTCCAAGACACAGTGTTGTCCTATGACATTTCTTGTGACTCACAGAATCATTGTAACGTACGTGTTACTTATGTTATGAAACGATCATCCCCATCTCATAGATGAAGAAACTGAGGCCCAGAGAAATTCAGGTACTTTCCAGGTCCTGGCTAGAAAGTATCAGCATCAAAACTTGAAACCGAAGCCAGGCGTGGTGGCGCACACCTATGATCCTGCATGCTGGAGTTCCACATGTGAGCCACCACACACAGCTACTAAGCCAAAGTTCTTTTTCTTTTCTTTCCCCACCCCCCTTCTCTCTCTCTCAGTGTGTGGCCCAAGCCAGCCTCAAAGTCACAGATCCTTTTGCTTCGGCCTCCCCAGAGCTGGGATTCCAGAAGTACACCAACATGCCTGACTCCTAAACCACACTTTTATCTCTTCCCAAACCAGGCAGTGACCCAGGAGACCCGGATTACTATCATCTATCCATCTTCCCTGGAATGGCTCTGTCCTATCGAGGTTGTAAATTCAGTGAGGACTCACTTCACCTTGATCTGCCTCTTAGGTCAGTAACTATTTTTTCAAACATTTTGACAAAGGAAAAAGAACAACTTTCCAGGAACCGTAGGTTGGTAAATATGACAAAGGAGTGGAAACAAGGTGATAAAAGGAAATATAAATAGCCTCGCCACGATCTGCGAAATATACTATGTGCCCGGCTAACAGTGGCTGGTCTTTCTCTCCAAACACCACCTCTTTGCAAAGTTTTGTTTGTGTTACTGTTCCTGTCGGTGTGAACGGATTACAGATAAAGAGTTAAACGTTTCAGTGAGACTTCTGTTAATTGGACCAGGGGTTGGGCGCAAGGTTATGTTTCTCCTAACTCTAAAAGAGCTTTGCGAGACCCAATCGTGTTTTCAAAAGCTGAAGAAAGGCTTAGCCTCCCAACGCAAGGTGACTGTTTTCAAGCAAATTGACAACCACTTTGCCCGGGTTCTTTTAATGAGCTAAGTGCAAAGGACTCTTACGCGTTCTACAAAGCCAGTCTCGGAGAAGCTTTACTTAAGAAACACTGAGTGAATCGTTAGCACCTGGAATACTATAAACACTATCGACTCTTAGTGGAATTAATGTTTCTGCCACTTCAGACTGATCTGCTGCAGTCAGTTGTAAGCAACAGAAAACCAGCGCAAAATGGCTTAAACAAAAAAGAGTGCTCGCCAGCGTTAGGCCAGAGTGTATTTCTGTGCTTAACCAATAGCAGCAGGAATCTGACTTTGTCCATTTCTTGGCTTTTATTCCTTTGTGTTCCGTTCATTCTCAAGCAGGCTTTCCTTAACGGGTGTTCAAGCTGTTTTTAGCCGTTTTAGTCTTGCATTCTATCAGCTTGCACCCCAGTGGAAAGAGTACTGAGTGAATAGCTCCAGAAAATAAGGAAGGGAAAAAAAAGATAAATCACAGAACTAAGATTCCTTGGCTCTGATTGGCTTAGCCTGAGGTCACATGTCCATCCTTGAGCCAATCCTGGCGGGCAAAATAATACAGGGCTCTGTTAGGCTTCCACAGGGATCTCTCTACTTCTGAGACTTTCACAGGCAGGTGAAATAACCTTGCCTGTAGGTGGGAGGAGTCAGATTCCCAGGGAAATAACTAGGCTGTGAAGCCAGGTGGTGAGGGAGAGAACAGGGAGGGAGGACAGGACAGGTAAGACCAATGGAGGTTCTGAAACTTTCCCTCTAAACTCTTTCCAGAAAGGAAGGTGTTACTGCTAGAGGGACTTCATGTGGTTTACAAGCATAACTCAGATATTTGCTTAGATATCTGAGGTTTAAAACATGGCCTGTGTTGGCTACAACATTTTAGAAATATTTTCTCCAAATTATACTCACCCACATGGTTTAAAGTTTGGGGTTTTAAATTTTTTTCTTTCTTTTATTAAATGTTTTTTTTTAAACTTCTTGGAATAAGACCTTAAGAAAAAGAGGAACCAAAATGCCACAGAATGATTCGAAACAGACAGATGACTTCGAGAGCAGACAGAGATGGCAAATCAACATGCAGTTGACATTCCTTCTGCCCCGATGACACTTCTGATGTTCAGTAACATGCTCAGGGTTCTTCTCTAACCCATTCTGCCTTTTTATGGTAATGACTTTGCTCCTAACTACAAAAGCCATACCTGCCTCACGCAGGAAGAATTGAAGGTGTAGAAAGAGCACGTGCAGAAAACATACTCACACTCAGACACACAGATAGTCAGCCGTGCCATTATGCTGGGAACATTTACTTAGCGGGCATCCTGCCTTCCTGTTGTCCAGATTCTGAGGTCGCCCCGTGTCACAGATGGAGAGGCTGAGGGTAACAAGGCTCCAGCGGATGCAAAGTGGAGTTGAGAATTGAACTCACGTGTCTCAGACCTCAAAATCCTCCTCACAGACAACCCCGTTTTCTCCATTATTTCTCCAGACCACCGTATCGATGAAAGATTTTCATAATCAGCCTCACAAAAGAAAACGACCTATGGTTCATGAGGTTTCATGGCCTCTCTCTTTAATATGCTACGTTTTTTTCATGTTATTGAATATGCTTTTATTTGGGGGAGTTGCACCGAGTCACATCCATGTGACGTTGTATACTCAGTTCAACCCCCCATTTACTACGGCACCAAAGGTCCCATGAGCCTTTGCTCACAGACCACTGTTTACGATCTTAAGTACAAACTATGGGGATTCCTGGATCAAAGGGATTATGTATCTTAAAGGTCTCATACCTATTGCCAGGTTCCCCTTCAGAAAGCGGATGCGTTGCATTCCCACTTCCTGCTCGTCCTCGGGTTGACCAAGCACGAGTGAACCCATCTTCTCTCCCCTGCGATGGGGGACGGGGACTCTTTCAAAGCATAAGCCATTGAATAGTATTCAAACGGCTGTGTGCACGCGCAGTGGTAGAAAATACTCTCGCGATCACTTACCTCTCGGCCCGTGTCACAGGGCCCGGGACTCTGGCCGGCGGCGGCGGCCGCACCATCCTCCCGCTGTCGGCTGTTCTGTGAGCCAGCACTGACGCTGACTGGTGCTGGCCTCTGGCCTGTGGTGTAGCGGGTCTCAAAACACAAGAGAATTGTTCTTCTTTCAGAAACACGAGCTTGAAGGGTTGAAATGGTCGAAGGCGAGCGGAGAAGAGCCGAGCGGAGGGCAGATCCGAGCCCTGCCCGCACCCCGCTCACCTACTTCCGGGTGGAGGTTGTGAGTCCAAATCCCGAAACGTGATAAATTAACCAGTCAGCCGGGTGGTGGACAGCGAGTGCACTGGAAGAGAAGAGGGGCCGGGCGAGGAAGCCGGGAAGAGGAGTGGGCAGGTGGCAACAGTAAATGAGCTAATCAGGGGCAACCAGTCTGCGGGGGAATCGGAAGAAAGAAGGGCCTGAGTGGGAGTGCGGGCCACACCATCATCTGGAGGAAGCGACTTTAGGCACAGAGACACCGGTGCAAAAGTCCTGTGTGTGGGGCTTGGAAACCTGTACATCGAGGTTCTAATCTCTATTTCTCTCCTCCCGGCCGTGAGAGTTTGGGAAAGGCGATTAACCTCTCCCAGCCTGCGTTCCTTAGCAGAGAAATGCGGAGAAGCACGAGACAAACCCAGAGGCAGCTGGGACAGAACTGATCCCGGGCAGCTGGTGTTAAATCCGGGCCCTGCCCGACCTCAAAGGCTGGGGACGCAGCTGTAGGTGTGTTCAAGGAGGAAACAGGCCACGGGGCGAGGAGTAAGATCGTTAAGAGCGCGGGCTCAGCTCTGTCATTTGGTAGCCTGGTGACCTTGGGCAAGTTTATGTAACCTCAGACTCCTGGCTTTCAGGAGGAATAATAATAGCAACTCCATGAGCCAGCGAGCCAGCCAGCCAGAGGCATAAATGAGAGGACCCTGGAATGCGCCCAGGAGGGGGGCTTGCCTCTGCACACACATGCCCTGAATGGCAGCTATTTTTTGGCTGAAACCATGGGGAGAGACGCTTTCTTTTCTCCGCAGGCCAGCTAAGCTGGTAGAGTGTGAGTGTGGAGTTGTTAGCTGCCATCTGCAGGGAGGTTGGGGAGGGGAATGCCTGCAAAGGAACCAGTGCCTAGAAGGTAGAGCGGAGAGGTGGACAGGGAACAGTTCTCGGCGACTTTGCAAATTAATGGAACGCAACTTTAAAACAGTATCATTAACAACTTATTACCATGGGGTGACACCAGACACACTTTTCAGATACACAAATCCAACTCAACTCCTCATCTGGGTAAGGAGGAATCCTTCAGGAGCCCAGAACCCAGTGGAAGGCTTAAGAGTCATCCTAAGCAATGAGGGCTGAAATTGTCCCTCAGGGGCTCCCATAACTGGGGGAGGCAGAAAACCCAGCATTCCTCTAGGGAGGGTGATTTTCCCAGGCCTATCCTCATGCTCAATACCAGGAGGCCCTATTGAATCCCCACCCACTCACCCAAACTCACCAGTCTCCACATGAATATGTTGTTGAGAAAGGGCATAACAATAGTCACTCTGAATTATATGCTTTTAAAGGAATCTGTTGGTTTTTTCCAAATAACACTAGTGCTAAAAAATTAGTCATATGCCGCTGAGTGGGAAGTACTGTTTATTCATTCTATGGACAATTCTGGGTCTGCAGACTCTTGCTAGATGACTCTCCAAAGTCTACCCTAATAGAGTAGTTCTTGGTAGGCACCCAGCAATCCACCAAATAGGTTTAAGCTCCCTTCTAAAGGCCACAAATGGATCCTTAAAGAACACACTCTTCCTCTGGTTCTTCTGAACAAGTTACACACATATGTAGGGGTTCCCAGCTTTCTGCATGACGAAGTGCCACTTTCTAGGAACCTATAAGTGAGTTACTACAATACACTAGTCATAACTAAAATTAGCTCATTACTAGGGTTTACCAAGAACTCAGCTGTAGTGTTCTTGGAAGCCTGAATCCTACATGATTTGCCAACACCATAAAACTCCTACTGTGCCAGCCAAGAAGTGGGAGCTGGTGGGTAGAGGTAGGATGAATGGTCTTTGGCTTTGCCTAACTAAACTAAAGGTCTAAAGCATCTGAGAGCTACTTTTCTAGGAGTTGGAAATTCACAAATGCCCTTTTCAGGGTGTTTCCCCCCATTTTAATTTCCCTGACACATATAGATACTCCCTCCCTTCCTTCCTTCCTTCCTTCCTTCCTTCCTTCCTTCCTTCCTTCCTTCCTTCCTTCCTTCCTTTCTTTCTTTCTTTCTTTCTTTCTTTTTCTTTTTTTTTTTGAGACAGGGTCTTGTTTTGTAGCTCAGGCTGGCCCTGAGCTCAGTATGTAACCCAGGCAAGCCTCGAACTCAGCAGTTCTCCTGCCTCTTCCTCCCGAGTGCTGGGATTACAGGCGTGAGCCACCACACCTAGCACTGTGGTTTGTGGTACTGATTGCTGGTAGGTGTGAGTCACCATGCCCAGTATTGTTGTATGTGGTTACCAGGGATTGAACTAGGGACCTTTCACTTGCTAGGCAGGTGCCGGAACCACTGAGCTAAATCTCCAGCCCCCATACATCTACTCTTGAATCATAGTATCTTACCCACCACACACTTTACATAACTAACATGCCTAAATACCATGAACTTGACCTCAGAATGCCTAGAACCTTCTTCCTTCAAGTAACAAACATTTATTAAAATGCAAATATATCTTGTGGTATTAAATCCATTTGCATTAAAATGCAAATTTGTCTCATGGTATTAGACCCAGAGCATAAAAGAGTAGTCTAGTCTGTCATATGCCCTATCTTCATGGAACTTACAATCTAGTTTCAGAAAACAATATTACATTTGTAAATAGCAAAGCATTTATAAAATTCTAGATGCTTAAAAGGTAACCAAGGTACCCAAGTAAAATAGCAGGGAGACCCTATTTTAATGAGGTAGTCAGAACGGGTACATCAACCAGGGCCCTGAGGTTGTAAGCAACAGAAAGTGATGCTAAAAAGTTATTGGAAAGATGTTTCAGAATCCGAAGCAATGGAAAAACTGGACAAGGTGAAGGAAGGACAGGAACTGGGGGAATCCTCGGGATCCTGGGAGCAAGAATGAGAGGAATGCCTTTATTATCCTCTGTACATTTGTATGTACTTATGTATGTACGTCAGCCAACCATTTACTCCTGTTCTGGGTTCACTGAGGTCAGTAACCTCCTCTTTGGGATGCGAGGCAGGGAAGGGGAGGAAACTTGATCTAAGAGTACATAGACTGGGGGAAGAAAACAGAGACCCTTTGGCTGGCCAGACCACTGTGCATTTTGACCTCCTCCTTTGCTAACTTCTGCTATCAAAACCAGGACAAAGGAATCTCCAGCCTTCCCAGACTCCCTTGCAGCATGGGGTGCCTATAGGTCATTGACCTGGCCAATGTAACATCCTGCTGGGTGGAAGGAAATGTTCTGACTTGTGTTTTTTGGTTGTTTTTGTGTGTGTGTGTGTGTGCCAGGGATTGAACTTGGGACCTTGCACTTGTGAGGCAGGCACTGAAACCACTGAGCTAAATCCCAGGCCCAGACTGTGGCTTTTTAATAAAAGGCCCAGATGCTGAGATGCTGGAGGCTCCCTGGCTTCCCACTTTCTCCCATTTTGAACATCAATACGAAGACTGGAAGAGCAGCCTCCAGCCTTCTTACTGCCGTAAGAAAAGCCCAAGAGAACCCCTGAGATTTGCACCCTGGCACAGCTAGGTTGCTGAACCAGTTCTGGAATTGCTTGAGCCAAACTTTTTTTTTAAGAAAAATAAACTCTATCTTAAAAAAAAAAAAAAAAAGGTCTTTATTTATTTATTTATTTATTTATTTATTTATTTATTTAATAATGCTGGGGATGGAACCTGGGGCCTTGTGCGTGTGAACCACATACTCTATCTCTGAGCCCCACCCTGCACCCAGTCTCTGTCTAAGGTCATTCTTCTGAGGTGGTCTTCTGTTACCTGAGACCAGACATATTTTTAGGTAATTGTGATTACTGTTCTCTCCCCTAGAACGGGATGAGACATATCCCTGTTCATTACCGGATCCCCTCAAGCCAGTATGTCCCTGCCCTTCCCCTGACACACGAACTTGTTTGGGTCAATGAACTATCAGTAGATAACATAAATGCTACCTCTGACCAAAAGAGATTTTACAGTTGGGTTTTATTACTCGCTATCTCCCCGGTTCCATCAAGGTAGGGTGCCCCAGGTAGGGG
>PVIC010025364.1:0-19234 GCA_004025085.1 Thryonomys swinderianus
AAAAAAAAAAAAACTGTTGGGGGGAAAAAATTGTACTTAAATGGCAAGCACCCGGCTGGGAAACAGCTTTTGGGGATGACCACAGGGAGCTGCTACTAAATAATCAAATCCTTACAAACACTTCCCAGGGGTATAATTTTTCTCTTTCTTCTAAATGATCTTAGGTGTTCATCTCAGTGGACACAGAAGAAAACACAGGAAAAGGTTTTCTCATAGTAACCAAGAACATGGCGGTCTTTTCAAACTGAGTAAATTCTCTCTGACTTCACGCCAATGCCTTTACTGACCCAGGATTCATTAGCTGACTCCACACATACATACATACATATATATATATCACTTATGAATTATTACCCCTTTATGAATAATAATCTGTGGGTTGCAAAAACATGATCTTTCCTGAGATCTTCCTAATGACGTTGTAGGAGGGGAAAGTAGTCATAAATCATTCCTCTACCCGTGAAGGCTGAAAGGTAAGTAGTAAGGAGCCATCTTCAGAACTCATTGGGTTGATAAGTTTATCCTTGAGGAGGTTCACGACTGAGCGCAGACCCCATTAATCTTCATCATAATCAGTGTGAGTACCTAGTAAAGTTAGGCCAGCAACGGTTACTATCAGAGGCAGGCAGTCGGGACCCATTTCAGACAAGAGTATTCACTCCGTAGACACACATACCCCGGCCAGATAACAGCGGGGATTTGGGAGAGATTCGCTGGAGACACAAACAGGCTTAATAATGACAATAGCTAGAGAGAGGATCCCAGAACCAAACACACAGCTAATAAAAACCACGGAGGTCCAGGGTCAGCCCACAGTTAACGGCAGAGTCAGCCAGGACATTACCGGTGCTATTAAAAAAATAAAAGGAGGCGAGAGGAACCTGTACGCCACAAGTAGCCCATTTCTGGCTCGGAGTGGCCCGTGATTGCACTTGCAGACGGGGCCAGATAGCATCAGGCTCGGGGAGGCCTCTGCTCTGAGCCATCGTTTAGATGTGGAGAGATCAGCGGCACCCAGAGATAAACACCGGCCGAGGGCGGAAAAGCACAGGGCGTGAGGGCAGACCTCTGCCTTGGTTGGCAAGGTTTTTGCCCCAGATGTGAAAGGAACAGCCAAGTGAGAGTTTTTCAATATTTTAATCTTGTGAAACAAGAAAAGCGGCCAGGAAACGTCGGGCTGGATAATCTCTCCCCTTCCGTCTCTGCATCCCAAAGGCTGCTTATTTGCTCTACCGAATTTCTCCCAGAGTCTCTGGGCCCCTTCCTTATAAGCAGAGCTGATAGTTCCATTCGTCTTTCTTTTCCCTGCAAAGGCTGATACAAAAGCACACAGTAGGCTCCTAAGAAACCCTTTGTGGATTTTACCCCTGCCCCCGCTACACAGGAAGGTATTTTCTCTCGCCTCTCATTGGTATCACTCCTGAAACCCCACCTTTAACAGAAACAGAGACACAGGCTTTGAAACTGACCAGGGAAGATCTTAGGACACAGAAAGGTCTGTACACGTGGGATGCCAACTTAGGTGACTTGATGCCAGCCAGCCTTGCCTTAGTGAGCTTTCATTTGTACCTCACTTAACTTTCCTGCCAAGATTTAAATCTTTCTCTCCTTGTCCTTTCCTGTTTCCCTTCCTCTTATCCTGTCTTCCTTCCTCTCCACCTCTCCCTTCCATGTGTTTCTGTCTTATCTTTGGAGACATTTTATTTGCCTCTTCCTTCCTTTTTATTTTTGGGCTTAGTAGTAACTAGTTTAATTGTAATACTATTGTCACTTTCTGGCTAGCACCCCGTTGGTTCCCTACACTTCCTAACTCTAGGCATCGCACAGAAATAAATCATACAGTGTGGAGACTTCTGTGGTTGGCTTTTGTCACTAAGCATTTCCAGAGTCACCTGTGTTGTACCATGTAATTAGAATTTCCTCCCCTTTACAGTCAGATAACACTCAGTGTTAAGCGTATACAACATTTGTTAAGAGAATCCTCCACGGCTTGCCCAAGTGGCTAACCCCACCTCACATTTCCATCACTGTGTATGAGAGCCTCCATTTATTCACAACCACAAGATTTTCATACATGTTACCACCTGGCTTTTGTGATTCTAGCCATCTTAGAGCGTGCAGTGATATCTCATTATGATCTGATTTGCATTTCCCTAATGACTAATGATACTGAACAATATTTTGTATGCTTATTGTCAAAAACCCTGTTCAAATCATTTACCCACTTTAAAATTGAGTTATCTCTATAATTGAGTTATCAGAACTCTTCATATATTCTAGAATCAAACCCTTATTGGAAATGCAACTGCAAGTATATTCCTCCATGCCTGTGGGTTATCTTTTCACTTTCTCGGCAGCATTCTTTGAAGCACAGAGGCTTTTAGTTTTGGTGAAGTCCAATTTATCTATTTTTTTCTTTGGTAGCATGTGCTTTTGATGTCATATCTAAGAAGTCCTTGCCAAATCTGAGGCCATGAAAATTTATTCTATGTTTTCTTCTAGGAGTACTATTGTTTTAGCTTTTAAATTTTGGTTTTTGAGCCATTTTGTGTTAATCTGTGTGTATGATATGAGGGAACAGAAGCCTAACTTTATTCTCTTCAAGTGGCTGGTCGGTGGCCTCATCTCCATTTGTTGAGGGACAGTTCTCTTTCTGTTGGATGGTCCTGCCACCTTAGCTGATAAGAATGTATTTCTGGATTTTTTTTTGGTTTTTTTTTTTGAGACAGGGTCTTGCTTTGTAGTTCAGGCTGGCCCTGAGCTCACTATGTAGCCCAGGCAAGCCTGGAACTCAGCAATCCTCCTGCCTCTGCCTCCCAAGTGCTGGGATGACAGGCGTGAGCCACCACGCCCAGCTGTATTTCTGGATTTTAATTCTACTCCATTAATCTATAGGTCTACCTTACGTCAGTACCACACTGCCTTGATTCGTGGTGCTTTTAGCTAGCTTTGGGATTGAAAAGTGTTAGTCCTTCAACTTTGTTTTACTTCTTCCCACTTGTTTTGGCCATTTCAGGCTCTCACAAATTTCTTCATGAATTTTAGAATGAGTTCATTGATTTCTACCAAGAATCCAAGTAGGACTCTAATAGGGCCTGAGTTGGGTATGTTGGTCAAATTTTGAGGAATTTTGCCATTTTAGCAGTATAATATGACTTCTGGTCCTTGAATCTGACGTTTTTCCTGTTTATCTAGGTCTTTTAAATTTATTTCATTTTTTTCTAGCTTTCAGAGTGTTTTATAATTCTTTTGTTAAATTCATCTCTACATACTTCATTCTTTTTAATTACTATTTCATTTTATTTTATTGGGTTTTTTTTTCAGTTCTGGGGATCAAACTCAAGAACTCCCCATGCTAGACAAATATTGTGCTACTGAGCTGTATCCCCAGCCCCTGTGAATTTTTATCTTAAGTGGGATTTATAAACATTTTATTTGCTGCAAGTGTTTGGAAGTACTACTGCTTTTGGATAGTGTATATCACAGAACCTTACTGAACTCATTTATTGGTTTTAAAAATGTCTTAGAGAATGTTTTAGAATTTTAACAGAGGTTTGTCACTAGCACATAAACTGCCACTTCTCTTTCTTTTCAAGAAAGGTGGGTGAGGGCTGGAGGGTTAGCTCAGTGGTTCCAGTGCCTGCCTCGCAAGCGCAAGGACCTGAGTTCGATCCTGATAACCACATACAATGCTGGGCGTGGTGACTCACACCCACCAGCAATCAACACCGCATACCACAATGCCGGACTTGGTGGCTCACGCCTGTCATCCCAGCACTCGGGAGGCAGAGACAGGAGGATTGCTGAGTTCACAGCGGCTTGCCTGGGCACCATAGTGAGCTCAGGGCCAGCCTGAACTACAAAGCGAGACCCTGTCTCAAAAAGCAAAAAAAAAAAAAAAAGAAAGGTGGGTGAATAATTGGTTTTAATTCTCCAGTGAAGAGTTAAATTATCTGGAGAATTAATTATGCGGTTCTTTGTAGTGGTCTAATTACTAATTCAATCGCTATTTGTTATAGGTTTATGCAGATGGTCTGTTTCTTATGGAGTCAGTTCTGGTAACTTGTTTGTTTCCAGAAATTTTTCCTTTTCATTTAGATTATCTAATTTAGTGACACACAATTGTTCATAGTATTCTTTTATAACCCCCTTTCTCATTTCTGTCTTTAGTAATTTGAATCTTCTCTCTTTTCCTTGGCCAATCTAGTTTAAAAAAAAAAACTTGCTAATTTCTTTGGACTTTTAAAAAATCAAGTTTTCCTTTAATTCTTTCTAATTTCAAGTTTATTTCATGAAGCTTATGAATTTCCTGAATGTTATTTCCTTCCTTCTACTTACTTTTTCTTCATTTGCTCTTCATTTCTTGAATGCATTAAAGTAAAAGGTTAGATTATGACTTTCAGACATTTTTAAACACAGGCATTTATACATCTCTCCCTTAGAATTGCTTTATCTATATTCCTAGGACTTAGTATATTGTTGTGTTCATTCTGCTTAAACTATTTTCTAGTTTTCATTTTTTATTTCTTCTTTGGTCTGATTATTTAGCAGTATTTTAATTCCTTCATATATGAGTTCCCTAAACGTCTTTGTGCTATTAATTTTCAATTTCATTTCACTGTGCTAGAACAACATACTTTCTGCTATTTTTGCTTTTCTACATTTATTGCGACTCATATAATTGAATCTATCTTGGTCATGTTTTTCTTTAGTTCTAGCTGAAGATTTTTCAGATCATGAAAAATGCTAACTAATAGGATAAGAAAAAAGCACTACCCAACTGGGTTCTCATTTAAGATTTTCTGTTTACCAACAATATGGCCAAAGCATGACTCACTGTTTCATCCAAACAGGAATAAACATTAGCTATATTCTTTTGGTCATTCTGTGTACATGTCATTATTATTTATTCATTCAACAAACTTGCAAAACTTGGTGGAGGAAATAAATTTGTCCAAAACACTGACTATGCCTTCAAAGAGCTTACAGTCTAGCAGGTCCAGCCAAGCCGTGACAGCCAGTGCTACTGCAAGAACAAGATCTAATAAATGTCATCAGGAAACAGCTGTGGGGTTTGGGAAAAATGGAAGAAAAGAGCCACTATGAATAAAGTGCATTTCACTCACCTTTTTTTTAAAACAGCATAGAATAGCTTATATAATTACCATTACATGGTATCTATCTTCCAATAAATATGCTTGTTGTTTTGTTTGAGGATCTGATGACTGAACCCAGGGAGTGCCGAGCCATATCCTCAGGTCTTTTAAAATTTTATTTTGACACAAGATCTCACTAAATTGCCCAGATTGGCCTCAGACTTGTGATCTCCCTGTGTCAGTCTCCTGAGCAGCTGGGATTATAGGGCTGGGCCACCACACCTGGCTTTGTTCCCTTTCTTGTTTTAAATGATGTTGACTATCAATTTGGTCTGTGGTCTGTAGATCTGATAAATTCACATCAGCAGCAGAGAGGTACTTTCTCTGAAGCTATTTGGGAATCACTTGGTGTTTTGAGTTAACTCAGAGCCACCATCACCTAATAGGTTGAGTTCATCAAAATAGAAACTTCTCTGTTGGGCCCTTGTGCTTCACAGACACCAGCTGAACTTAGAATCCTACATGTACAATGTGGTAGAAGGCAGACATCTCATCGGAGCATGAGCCTCGTTGAAACTTACACATGAGGTTTATTATTTTCTACTTGGTATCAACTTTGCTCCTTGCAGGTCATAGTGTTTCATAACTGTTTGCTTTATCACTCCTTACCAAGTAGAATGCCTCACTTAGTGGAAGTGTAACCAATTTTTCTAAACTGCGGAGAAACAGCCAAAGAAACCTGGTATTCAGTGAAGTATTAGGACATACTAGGCCCTAAATTCAGCCTCCCCCAAATCCATCATTTTAATTGTAGTGACAGACAATTTTATAAGAAGTGCTTCTATTCAGTAAATATAGTCTGGCAGGAGGCTAAGGTGGATTTTGAAACATAACAGGAAAGAAAGAAGAAATTCCTAATCATATCCAATCTGTAAATAAATGAGATACAAAATCTACTGTATGGTATACATAGCTGTGAAGGCCAAGTCTGACAAAAGACCTTAAGCAGGGGGGGTTACAGCTAAGGGGCTTCAGTACTGGTTTAATATATGCATGGCCCTGGGTTCAATCCTTGGCAACACAAAGAAGTAAAAGAAAATGAGAGTTTAAGCCAAGCCCCAGATTCACAGATCCTATAAATACCAGGGAGTAAGAGAAAGGAAAGACTGGTTTAAAAAAAAAAAAAAAAAAAGCAAAGGGAAAGTTGGTCTGATGCTTGCTGAAGTTACTCACCTCTAATACCAGAAGAATCAATTCAATGATTGGAAGCAACTGAAGAAGGACTGAAAGTCACATCTCTTTGGTAACATCCTCAAAAACCCCTGGTATAAAATACTATGAATAGTACGGTTGAGACTGTATGGTGGAGTGGCAACACGACTCAAAGAAGTTAGGCTACGTTTGCCTCAGATGTGGTACAAAATATGAACACAGGCCTAACCGGGTGAAAAAGAGTGAGTCAGAGGAGACTGGAGAAGCTCTCTCCACATTTCTGCTCTCTTTCCAGAGATAGAGGCTGTGAGGAACTCCAGTATCTCAGTAAGCCCAACATTCGGCATGACAGGAAAGCAGTCATGGATAATTTATCCCTGGTGTAGAGTCCATGAGGACTCCACCAGGTGCCCCATACCACATCCCAGAGAACAGCAAATTCACTAGAGTTGGCAGCCACTCCAAACCTCTCCAGTGGACCAGGACTCCAAACATGTAGCAGCCACAGTGCTTTCCTTGGACCAGCTTCCGAGCTTTTATTAGCTTTTTGCTGTTTTTCTAGAATAAACCCATTGGAAATTGGATTCTCTTTAAAAAGAAGTCTATTTTGGTTGAGAATACAGAGTGTGTGGAATAATCAAGTCAGGTAATCGTCGGAGCTTTGGACCAAGAATTCTCTGTGATGCTTCATAGTGAGCTTTTATTTTTGGTGAAAGGTTGGTTTAGGAAATTGTATGGAAAAATAAACACACAATTACAATCTTTTGGAGAATGGAAATGATGTTTGACTTAGCTATTCGATCAACCTTAATGATTCTGGTTTTGTTCTTGTGTGTTTTAAATTGACAGGTGTTTCCAGAAAAACGAGTCATGCTTATTAAGGCCAGTATTGGAAGCCCTTAAAAAAAAATGGCTGGACTTTCTGGCTCTCTGATTCAGTGTGCTTTTGGATTTTTCTCTCTAGTACATTAACCACACATTCCTTAAAGAGTACTTAGAGTCCTGGGAAGGATGTAAAATGTCAACATTGAACTGGGATTGCAAAATTCCTGGAATCATAGCAACATGTTGTTAAGGATCAAGCTGAAGATGTGCAAATCAAAAACAATACTTTATACATACTTTCAGCTTTTCAGTTCATCTCAAAAACTCAACTGTTACCCAAAAATCAGGGCAACTAGACCTCCCTCCTCTCCTAGTTTCTTCTCTGAAGAGCTCAAGGAACCTTCTAGACATGACTTCATTTGCTCTCCAAGTAACTAACAGCTCAGAGTGAGGAGCAGGAGCTTTTCTTTCTGTGGTACATATTCAGGGAAAATGGGCTGGAAAGAAGTTAGAATCTGCAGAAAGTGAAAGCTAAGAGAAAAATGCAGGTATCATCTGGTGCATTAGTTTCCAATCATTTGGATTTATGTACAAATACAATTTTATAACAAACTTGAAGGATTAACTATACATTTTGCTGAAAAAGGTACCAGAAAAGTACTATATTATCTCACAAAGGAAGAGATATGATGCCAAAGCAAAGTATATGATAATCTTTCTTGGAATGGGTCATTTGCAATTCTGTGTCAACACATATACACAAACACACTGTATTTTCTTAATGTCTCTCTTGGAACCAACCCCAGTGAGCATCAGAGCAGAGGTAAACATACAAGAGTTTAGCCTACACCTTTTACTTAAGAGAAAAATTAAGACTTGGAAAAGGAAGTAGGCCTGCCAGATTAAATACAGGACACCTAGTTAAATTTGAATCCTATGCACTTTTTGAGACATACCTATACTAACTAATAATTCGTTGTTTATCTGAAATTCAAATTTAAGGGTGTCCTACATTTATATTTGCTAAATCTGGCAACCCCAAAAGGAAGTGACTCATTCATAGCTCAGGTGTCTGCTATCTTCCACCTTATGTCTAAGTAAATATTTTTCAATATTTTGGGAGTTTTCTTTGTATGACATGCATAAAATGTAAATTTTGGGGGGTTATTTTTATTTGGGGGAATATTTATTTTTAATTTGATTGTGAAGTTAGCGATTAAATAAAGTGCCTTATACTTTCAAAATGGTTCATGTTGATACAGTTTCCAAATGTCACAGGTCAAATCAGACCAGGTTCAGGCTGGATCAGACTTGTTCAGAACGGTTGAAAATGTGCTCAGAACAGTTCAGGTGGGTAGAAACTGGTTCACACCAGTTCAAACAGGCTCAGGCCAGTTTAGACCAACACAAAACTGTTTAGACTGGTTCAAACTGGTTCAGAACAGATCAAACTGGTTTAGAACAGATCAAACTGGTTTAGACTGGTTCAAATCAGATAAAACAGGTTCAGACCAGTTCAAACCAGTTCAAACAGGTATGAATCCGTTCAAACTGGTTTAGACCAGATCAAACTGGTTTTAGACCAGCTCAGACTGGTTCAAACCGGTTTACACTGGTTCAGACCAGATCAAAACATTTCTAACAGGATCAAACTGATTCAGACTAGTTCAAACCAGTTTAGACCAGTTCAGACATGTTCAAACCACTTCAGACTGGTTCAAACTGCATTAGAACAGATCAAACTGGTTCAAACCTGCTCAAACCAGTTTAGACTGGTTCCGACTGGTTCAAACCGGTTTAGGCAGGCTCAGATTGGTTCTAACTAGTTTAGACCGGTTCAGACCGATTCAAACTGGTTTAGACCAGTTCAGACGGATTCAAGCTGGATCGAACTGATTTGGACCTGTTCAAATCAGTTTACACCAGTTCAAACCGCATAAAAACCGGTTTAGGCTGGTTCAAACTGGTATAGACTGGTTCAGAACAGATCAAACCTGTTTAGACCAGATCAAACTGGTCCAAACTGGTTAAGAGCAGTTCAAACCAGATAAGATAGGTCTAGGCCGGTTTAAACCAGTTCAGACTGGTTCAAACTAGTTTAGACCAGATCAAACCGGTTCAGAATTGTTCAAACTAGATAAAACTGATTTAGACTGGTTCAGACGGGCTCAAACCAGTTCATAGTAATTTAGGCCAGTTCAAACTGGCTTAGACCAGTTCTGACAGGAATAAACTGGTTCAGACCATTTCAAACAGTTTCAGACTGGAACAAACCAGTTCAGACCAGCTCAAACTAGTTTAGGCCAGCTCAGACTAATTCAAACCAGTTCAGACTGGTTTAGGCCAGTTCAAGCAGATTCAGATTGGTTCAGACTGGTTCAGACCAGATCAAACTGGTTCGACCTGTCTGAACTGGTTCAAACCAGATCAAACCAGTTGAGACTGGCTCAAAGCAATTCAAACTGGATCAGACCAGATCAAACTGGTTCAAACCAGCTCAGACCATACGAAACTGGTTTATACTGGTTCAAACCGGTTCAAACCGGTTCAAATCTGTTCAAAGTGATTTAGACTAGATCAAACCGGTTCAAAACTGGGTCAGACCAGTTCAAACTGGATAAAACTGGTTCTAACTGGTTTGGACCGATTCTGACTGGATCAAACTTTCTCAAACTGGTTTGGACCGGTTCAAACTGCATCAAATTGGTTCAGACCAGATCGAAGCTGGTTTAGGCCAGTTCAAACTGGATTAAACCGGTTCAAACTGGATCAAACTGGTTCATGCAGGATTCAACTCATTTAGACCCACTCAAACTGGATCAAACTGGTTTGGACCGGTTCAGACTGATTCAAACCTGTTTAGGCTGGCTCAAACCAGTTCAAACTGGCTCATACCAGATCAAACCGGTTTAGACAGGTTCAGAGCAGTCTAAACCTGTTCAAGCTGGCTCAGACCATTTCAAACTGGTTTAGAGCAGATTAGACCAGTTCAAATGTGTTCAGACTGGTTTAGACTATCCGACCAGTTCAGCTGGTTCAGGCAGGCATAAACCAGTTCAAACTGGTCCATATTGTTTTGGAATGGTTCAGACTCATGCAGACTTGTTCAGACTGGTTAGACAAGTTTAGACTGGGTCAAACATGCTCAAACTGGTTAAGACCAGTTTCAGTGGGCTTGAAACTGTCTGATACAGTCTGAACCTTTTTGATCTGGTTTGGGCCATTTGTCTCGACCAGTTTGATCAAGTCTGAACTGGTTTGATTCAGTCTAAACCTGTTTGAACTGGCCTTAGCTGGTTCGATCCAATCTGGACTGATTTGAACTGGATTGATCAAGCTGGATAGGACTGGATGAAACCAGATAATGGGTGAAACCAGATCAGACAGCATCAAACTGTACCAAACCTGATAAAACCAGACTGAAGCAGATCTGACTAAACCATAACAGATCAATTCCAACCAGATCAAACCAGACCAGGCCAGACCAGCCAAACCAGAGTGTGAAATATTCACAGGAGAAAAAGCAAATGCCCTAAGAATACAGATGATATAACAACTTATGCACAGATATTGTTCATGGGTTTTTGATTTTGTTTTTTTTGAGACGGTGACTCACCCGGCCTAGTGAACTTCACAGCAATCCTCCTGCCTCTGCCTCCTGCGTTGTGGTGTGTGGCACTGTTTGCTGGTGTTCATGAATCACCACACCTGGTATTGTGGCATGTGATTACCAGGGATTGAAGTTGGGACCTTGCACTTGCAAGGCAGAAACTGGAACTATTGAGCTAAATCCTCAGCCCTATTGTTCATGTTTTTCTTTTTAAGTTTGACACTGGGTGAAATGTTGGCTATATTATTTTTTTAAACAATTTCATATTATAATATATTTTTTAAAACTCAAGAGCAAATGTGTTTAGAATATTAGATTTTAGCTGTTGGATTACTTAAAGGCATAGTTTCAGACAAACTAACACAAAAGCTCATTCTCACCAATATGCCTTCTGGATTAAAATAATGTAATGCAGAAATTCAACTTATGTCATGTGAGAACAAGGGAAGGAAAAAAAGGAACGATACCCGAGACATAGCAGACCTTACTTTCACACAGTTTATTTGTTCAGGCTTGTAGCAAGGAGTAAGGGAAACATGAAAATACCTTGGCCATAAATTGTCATATAAAAGACAAAGAGAAACTCTGGAATATTATGAAACTATAAATTACTTCTGCTGAAAGGGTAGAATTTGCAGTATTCCCTTAACCGAGGTCTCACCTCCCCACTTTTGACAGAATAACTCCTGTTCTTCAGAGAAAAACATATGAAATAAATGTAAAACCCGAGAGGGAAATCATCTAATATGTACACCACCTGCCTAATAAAATGAGAATAAATTTGTTTTTTTGGCTAAGTAGATTTGCTTATGTTTTAACTTAGTTAGAAGGCACATGCCATCTAAGTTTCATATATATTTTTATTCCGAAATCACAAAGGGACACAAATAATTTCATATGTTTAAATGGTTTTGGTTTCAAAGGAGATGTTGTATGGTAGAATGCCTGTTTATAAAGACACAACCAGCTCTTGGGTGAACACAGGACTGCATCTGTTTATTAGTGTGCTGTGGGATCCTGAAACATCACAGTCACGCCTGCTGCTTGGTCCAGGACTCCACAGACAGACACTTTACCCCCAAGATTGTCAGCAGTTTAGTTACCAGCTAATGGCTCAGGTACCAAACAATGACTTACCCAAAATAAACACACCTACACTTTTAAAACTCTCCCAGATCCTAGAAGGCAGCAGGCCACATGAAGAGCTACCTGCAAAACCCTTCCTTTGAAGAAATACACAAATGAGTCAATCCCCCGTTAAGGGATTTGCTAAAAACAAAGGTTCAGGAAGCCACGTAAAAATGATTTGTGAGGTTGCTTAATGCCTGACATTTAAAAAAAAAAAAACTCTTTCTATGCCCTATTTCAAAAAAGTACATCTGCAGGCAACTTGACTGCTATTTAAGGCTAAATGCTGGTCTCAGATGTGTACTTGAAGCGTCTATTCAATCTGGAGTTTACTAAAGCCAAGACCCAAACCATAAAAATGGAGTTGGTAATGAAAACACAGAACTTTAACTAGAGTCAGGGCCAGATTGCTATCCTGACTCTTTCAGCACCTTTCACTTGTGAGGAGCTCCTGCCAGGGGAGTGCAGGGCTGCTCAGCGCATGCTCCCTGATGCTGGCCAGTGTGACCCTCGCCCAGATGCCAAGAACGCTGTGGGCATTTCGAAGCCGTGGGTTGTGCTGTCCTGCTGAGAACAGAACAGTGCGACCTCACAGGTCTACACCGAGGGTGTGCTTTGGCTCCATCCTCTTTGTTATAATTGATGTTTGAAGCAGATATCTATTTCCCAATATTTTGTATTCCACACCACAGCCAGATGGGCAACATCACAATGGGGCCTCTTTTGGGGGTACCACTTTATGATTACTGGGAAGAGAAATGACTAGAAATTTAATTCAACAAGGGTGTGCATTAGGAACAGTTATAGCCAGGACCACTGAGGGCTTACAAGTTAGCTCTCAAGTTAGGAAACTGAGAGACTTGGTAACCTGACCCAGGCTGCACATGTATATGGGACAGATTTGGGTCTTGAAGAAACATCTTGCCAAACATGAAAACTCTTTTCAGTGCACTATAATGCTTCTTCAGGGTTACTTTCTCCGTGAACTACTAAATGCTGTGAGAGCAAAACATTTGGGTGCATTAAGACACATCATATTTCCTTGGTTACGTGGTCCACGGTAACGCTGAGGAGGATCTGTGGTCTTGACTTGACCCTTTTGACTTTATTGCTGTAAGAAAGTTATAAAGTGCTCCTTCTATGGCTTTTCTTATTCTGTGCCTGTGTTTGATGTGACAGCAAAAGGTTACAAAACCTCCTTTGTTCCCAAACCATCTCAAATAATAGGAAGGGGGAAAAGTATATTTTTTTTCAAAGTCGTGCACAAATAAGTTGGCTAAAAATAATTTTAAAAAAAGAATATGAACTCTTTTTGGAAGTAATTTATTGAAAGGGGCCATTACAGTATCTATATCCCTTCCCATCAATTTTCCCATCTGGAATTTATTTTTTAAGACGCTCATTGCTTCTCACAGGTTCAATGTTACCCATTTCACACCATTTAACTATTGAAAGCACTTGAAATTCCGGACCCTAGAAGCAGGGCCAGTGTATTTCCCCGCAATGCAGCTAATGTGTCAGACTTGTAAAATAGCTCTTAGTGGCGGGCCTCCACTTAGAGAAAGACGGAAACTACCTTTAAATACTTAGAGCTTTAATATCTAGTCCATTATACTAAAGCAGGATCTTGTAAAGAGTCAATTATGGGATACTTCTGATTTGATCCACATGCAGGGGAAATCCGCTTCTTTGCCTTCAAATCCCCGTTGTAAGCGTCTTGTTTAAATAATTAGTGACACTTTTTCTTTGATCAAATTGATTCATATTGTTCTTCTTCTATGTTCATTTAAAACTTAATCCATGTAAAAACTCTAAAGCAGATTTGAATTTCTCATAATGAAAGCTTTCTCTCAAAGAATAGAGTTTTCCAGAGGACATTTTAATTTTTTTAAACACCATTAGCTGAATGAAAAGAAATTAATTTTTCTATAAGAAAATATATGTGCAAATCCCAAACCAAAACAGTAATGTTATTTTGGGTATGTAAGGCAACCTATTTCACACACACACATACAAAATGTGTACATGCCTACTAGCATGTTTAAGGAATTAATATAATAATCTCTGAGGACAATCAAATGGAATCTAAGCTTCTACTTTAAAGGCTAGAAAGGTGATGTGTAGTTGTCACACACTGTCAAATGTTTAATATTCCTAAGTTAAGCTTTGTGCGTAATCAAAGAATTGATAAATATAAATGAAAATACCATGTCTCACTTATCAAATTTAAATTTTAAAAATACAGTATCCCATGTCGGTCAGGGCATTGGCAGACTGGTGCTCTCATACACTGTTTATGGAGAGCAAGGAGTTGTTTTGCAAAGTACTTTTGGAAATATATATCAAAGGCCTAATAAACGCACACTGTCTCTGATGAATCACTAGCAATTGTAGTAACTTGGGAATCGAGGGAAAAATCACAATAAGAATTTAGTTCTATGGATATTTTCATATTGTCATAGTGAGATATTGGGAAAACAATAAAAAATTATAACAACAGGGGATAGTTAAATACATTATACATTTACTCCCAATTGTATTCCTACACTTATTAAAAAATAAATATATATCTCTTCTCTTTCTTTTCTGTCTTTGTGTGTGTGTGTGTTGCTGGCAGTCAAACCTTGGACTGTAGCATGCTAGGCAAGCATTCTCTCAGAGAGGCTACATCCTCAGTCCTACTATCCTTTCAAAAGGACATTGTAGCCAGGTGTGGTGGCTCACGCCTGTAATCCCAGCACTTGGGAGGCAGAGACAGGAGGATTGCTGAGTTCGAGGCTTGCCTGGGCTCCATAGTGAGCTCAGGGCCAGCCTGAACTACAAAGCGAGACCCTGTCTCAAAAAAAAAAAAAAAAAAAAAGGACATTGTGCACAAATATTTTCATGTGAGGGAAGATGATCGTATCACACAATTCCATTTTATTTTTATTTTTTAAAATGTATACATGTGAGAAAATGGTAAGCTAGGCATCAGAACATTAATGCAGCTATTTTTAGGTTACAGGCTAATTATTACTTTCCTTCTGTGAATTTTCCAAAATAATACATGCTGTTTTCATAAGAATATTTCCAGGGCCGGAGGGTTAGCTCAGTGGTTCCGGCACCTGCCTTGTAAGCGCAAGGACCTGAGTTCAATCCCCGGTAACCACATATAATGCTGGGCGTGGAGACACACCCACCAACAATCAACACCGCATACCACAGTGCCAGGCGTGGTGGCTCACGCCTGTAATCCCAGCACTTGGGAGGCAGAGACAGGAGGATTGCTGAGTTCGCGGCGGCTTGCCTGGGCACCATAGTGAGCTCAGGGCCAGCCTGAACTACAAAGTGAGACCCTGTCTCCAAAAAGCAAAAAAAAAAAGAATATTTCCAGCATGTAACTTTAGATGATTTATAAAAGAATTATGTTCTTCAAAACTGTAAAATAAAACCTAAGTAGATAGCTCAAATACTGGAAGTCCTTTCCCATTCCAATACCCAATTCTCCTCCCTTTTGCAGTATGATATACTAATGGCTTGGTATATTCTTTCTGACCACTTTGCCTATACATTTATATCTTATATATGAGTATTTTTTTCTTTTGAGACAGGGTCTGGCTCTGTAGTTCAGGCTGGCCCTGAGCTCACTATGTAGCCCAGGCCAGCCTCGAACTCTCAGCAACCCTCCTGCCTCTGCCTCCTGTGTGCTGGGATTATAGGCATGAGCCATGCCTGGCATTGTGGATGTGGTACTGACTGCTGGTGGGCGTGAGTCACTTGGTATTGTTATATGTGGTTACCAGGGAGGCAACCAGGGACCTTGTGCTTGCTGGCCAGGGGCTGGGACCACTGAGCTAAATCTCTGGCCCTATATGAGTATATTTTTTTAAATTTTGCTCATAATTAGACTGCACTGTATGAATCTATAGAACCATAGTCTACTTAGCTCCATAAATATTTATACTTTCCTTTTTAGCTTTTGCTATCAGTGCTAAAAACAGTGCTGCCTTGAACTCCCATATATAGATTATATATTATATACATATGTATATGTACATATATATGTACATGTGTATATATGTACATATATGTATATATTATATATACATATGTATATAATGTGTGTATACACCTATGTATGTATATGTGTATATATATTAACACAAGCTGCCAGAATTTCTCTAGAATGAAAGTCAAGGAATAGAGGGAAGAGACTGAAGAGAATGGACATGTGGGGGTTGGCTCTTCGAGTGAAGAGAATGGACATGTAAAAAGCCGACCCCCACACACCGTGGGACTTTTGTTCTGACTGATGAACTACAACAACACACACTATCCCCCAAAGCCTGCGGTTTACGTGTAGCGATCATTCTTGGTATCGCACATCCTATGAGTTTGAACAAACATGTAAGGGCCATTACAGAGCCACACAGTGGCTTCACTCTCCTGAAGGCCCCGGTCCTGCGCCTGTTCATCTCTCCCAGTCTCTTAATCACAGGCCTCCCCTGATCTTTTTACTCTTACCATAGTTTTGCCCTTTTCAGAGTGTAACGTCGTTTTAATCAACCTGGCTTCTTTCACATAGTAACATGCATTTTAGTTTATTCATGACTTCTCAGCAACACCCCCCCCCTTTTTTTTTTTTTTGAGACAGGGTCTCGCTTTGTAGTTCAGGCTGGCCCTGAGCTCACTATGTAGCCCAGGCAAGCCTCGAACTCAGCAATCCTCCTGCCTCTGCCTCCCGAGTGCTGGGATTACAGGCGTGAGCCACCACACCTGGCAATACACCCCTTTTTAAAAGCACCAAATAATATTTCATTGTATAGATTTATAACAGTTTATCTATACATCTCCTGAAGGATTTCATGGTAGCACCCAAGACTGAAAAGAGGTGCTATAAAAATCCATGTGTTGGCTGTGTGTGGACCTAAGTTTTCAACTCAGTTGGGTAAATACCAAAGAGCTCCTGGTCAGAATTTAATTTTATAATGAATTGCCCAAGTGTCTTCCCATGTGGCTATCCCTTTTTACATTCCCATCAGTACAAATGAGAGTTCCCGTGTCTCTACCTCCTCAGTAGCATTTGGTATCGACAGTGTCTGGACTTTGGCCTTCTACAAAGTGAGTAATTTATGTCACTGCCATTTTAATTTGTTTCCTTGATGATATATTAAGTGGAATATCTTTTCATATGGTTATCTGCTATCTGGACATCTTCTTTGGTAAGGAGTTAATTGAGGTTTCTGGAGTATTTTTTAAATGAGCTTGTTCATTGCTCTTGCTGTCTTGCTGTGCCAAAGATTACTGCCCTCTGCAAGTCTGCGTTAGAGCCAACTGATTATGGACTGAAATCTCTACAAACTGTAAACCAATGAAACCTTTCTGCTCTAACTTTGGGTGTCAGGCATTTTGTCTCAGCAAGAGAGAAAAGTAACTAAGATGATTTTTCTAACAAAGTAAGAGAATAACAATAGTTAATGCACTATGTATCATTATTTTCAGAGTAGTTATTCAGAGTACAAAACATAGACAAAAAGATTCTTTTACAAAGACAAAACAAATATAATAGCACAAAACTTTCTTTTCAATAAACTAAGAGAAACTCATAGTATGAAGGAAAAATTAAGATACACATTAAGATAGTTTTGAAACAATGGAATAGGGAATTTGGGGAATTATTTGAACTTCTCTCAACTTCCTATTTATCTTCTATTTCATGTGTGAGAGAAAGAGACAGAGAAAGTTTCTCATATAAAAGAAACTATATTTAAAGAAAGCTTGTGTGTCTGACATAATATTATGTTCTCAAGTTGCATCCATTTACTTACAAAAGCAGCAAGTTTATCTTTCTATAAAGCAGAGTAGGACTCCACTGTGGTATTATACTTAAAAAATTTCCAAACCCAAGGTCTTCTAGATTTCCATCTCTATTACCTTTGAGGAGGATAATGCTTCAAAGTTAAGACTATGAAAGATTTTGAACTAACTTTTGTGAATGGCATAAGGTCTCTATATAGATTTTTCTACATAAGGATTTCCAGTTTTCCAGCACCGTCTGTTGAAAAGATGTGTTTTGCATTGTTCTGTCTTTGGTCCTTCATCAAAGATCAATTGGCTATATTGGTGTCAGTCTATTTCTGATCTTTCTATTCTGATCCATTTCTCTATTTGTCTGTTCTTTGCCACACTGTCTTGATAGTATAACTCCATACTCCATCTTGACCTTGAGTAGCATAAGTCATCTGACTTTGTTCTCCCCCTTTCATATCATGCAGGCTACTCTGGGCTTATGTCCCAATAAAAACTTTAGAATCCATTTATAAATACCCACAAAATAACTAGCTTGGAAGCTAACTGATATTGTAATGATTCTATAGAACATGTGGAGAACTTATATCTTGACAATGTTGATTTTCCTATCCATGAACATAGAATATCTCTCCATTCTAGTTCTTTGCTTTCTTTCATTAGGGTTCTATAGATCTGGTACATAGTTTGTTAGACTTACACCTAAGTATTTGATTTTGAGGGACCCTAACATAAATACGTTTTAAATTCCAAATTCCTCTTATTCATTGCTACTATATAGGAAAACAATTAACTTTTGTATGTTACTTTTTTCTGGTACCAGGAAAATTGAATGCAGAACCTTGTGCTTGCTAGGCAGGCACAGTGTCACTGAGCTACATCCTTCATGCATAGATATCACCTTTAAATTCACAACCTTTCTATAATTATTGTTAGTGCTGGGATTTTTTTTGATTATTTTAATATTTTCTACATTGACAATTATTTATTTGTCATATATAAATTTTCTTTGTGAACAAAGATAATTTTTTTTCTTCTCAATGTCTATACCTCTTTATTTCCTCTTCTTGTCTTATTGCACCAGATAGGACTTCTAGTCTGATGCTGAAAAGCAATGGTAAGAGAAGACATTTTTATTCCAGTTTTAATGGAAAATTTTTGAATTTCTCACCCTTAATATGATGTTAGCTATAAAGTTTTGGGGGATTTTTTTCCCATTAAGTTGAAGAAATTCTTCTTTATGCCTAATTTACAAGAGCTCTATTCTCATAAGGGAAGTTATATTTTTTAAATTATATATACATTTTCCTACATCTATTGATGATTATCTATTTTTCTTCTTTAGCATGTTGATGTGAATTATATGACATGAATTCCAGGCCATTACCTACCTGGAATAAATTTCACTTAATTATGGTATATAATTCTTGTACATTGTTGGAATCAATTTGCTAATATTTTAATAACTTTTACATTAATGTTCATGAGAGATATTCCTCTATATTTTTCTTTTCTTGTAACAATGTTGATATTAGGATACACTGGCCTCTTACAATGACACCAGAAATAATTCCTC
>PVIC010025365.1:0-25350 GCA_004025085.1 Thryonomys swinderianus
CCTGGACAATTTAGCTACAGAGACCCTCTCTCAAAATGAAAAATAAAGGGCTGAAGATGTAGCTCAGTGCAAAGGCTCTAATCTAGGTTCAGTCCTCATTACCATAAAAACATCTCTTTATACATAATAAATATATAGGATATAAATATT
Organism: Thryonomys swinderianus; assembly: GCA_004025085.1. Lineage (NCBI taxonomy): Eukaryota > Metazoa > Chordata > Mammalia > Rodentia > Thryonomyidae > Thryonomys > Thryonomys swinderianus. Next base: position 151 of record PVIC010025365.1, read on the forward strand.
TAGAAAGGGGTAGTAAATTTTTACTTTATGTAAACTACTCAGTACCTAAATTTTGAAAATTATATTTTACTCATAAAATGTCCCTAATAGAGCCTTTTCTACTTGCAAAATCAGTTGTTTAATTTGCTAAAAATATGTAGTCTTGCTCGTGATCATCAGTCTTCCACTTACACTTATGACTATTGATTCAAGGCCCTTGCTGTCTCCTAGTTTTTCTTCAACAAAAGTGTAACAGTTCTAATTACCTGATGTCTTTCTTTTCTTTTTCTCCTTTTCACTCACTTTTCAACAACGTAAGTATTTGTTCATTAACCTATCAGTAGCTACTTACTGTATGTCATACCCTGCAGTCACGGGTTCTGTGGTAAGAAATACCATGGTACCACTAGATCTGTGTTTCTGTCATCCCTAAACTAAGGGACAGGAGAAATGAAGCTACAGAATCTGTTACTTTTTCAAATCCTGTTGTTTGCCCCCTATAGCAAGTGGTCAATTTAATAAAGGCCTGGCCTACTGATTTTTAGGTTCTAGGACCTGGGCCAGTGTTCTCTCATTGTTGCTTAACTTCTTTATGTACTATGTCTAGGGGCTCAAATTTCCCATTCAACAGAAAATCCATCCCTTAGAACAGCTTCATTCTCTACCAGATAACCATGAAATTGCCTCCCAATCTAGCACAGTAGAAGCTGTAGAGAGGCTCTGAGTTCAGTATAATACACTGCTCTTTGCTGCGTGACTTGTATAGGTGTTGTCCCTCTCCTGAGCTTTTGTAAGATGCATAGGGACTAATAATTCCTCCTTTAGTGTAATTCACAGGAATATTATAAGGTTGAATTAGGAGATTATTTCAAAGGCCTGGCATTTTCATAGAGTTTCTATAGAAACAGAAGAATACAAGTATTTCAGGGAGGGGTTTTGGGAAGTCCTGCCTCTTTCTTTGAGAAGCCAAGAAAGAGAAGAACCATAGCTGTGCTCTAACCTGTTTCAGGATAACTCAATATACTACCTCCTCTTGCTTTCAAGATTAGGCCTTTTCTGCGGGTACCCCAGGACACTTAGTGCAGAGAGAACATTAGCACACACGACAACATTAGGTGGTACAGTGGGATGTCCAGAATGTATTTGCTTCATTGCAGCTGTGCTTTTCTGCTGGAAAGAGACTAGTGTGATCCTGGCAGAATAGGAAAAGAAAGAGCACAGGATTGTTTTTTTAAAAAATAAAATCTGGGGCCGAGGATCTAGCTCACTGTCTGCCTGGCAAGCGCGAGGTCCTGAGTACCAGGTACCACATACCACAATGCTGGGTGTGGTGGCTCATGACTGTAATCCCAGCACTCAGGGGGCACAGGCAGGAGAATTGCTGTGAGTTGGAGGCTACCCTGGGCCACATAGTGAGTTCAGAGCCAGCCTGAACTACAAAGTGACACCCTGTCTCAGAAAGAAAAAAAAAAGATAGTCATATGTTTTTTTCTCCTTTGTTTTATTAGCATAGCATGTTAACACTGATTATTTTCATATGATGCACTACCTTTCCATTTGTGGGATAAATCCCAGTTGTTTGTAGTGCATAATCCCTTTTATATGCTACTAGATTCAATTTCTGGGATTTTAGTTCTGGCTTTTTGTGTCCATATGCATAAAGGGCATTAGTCCAGACATTTCTTTTCTTGTGGTACCATGGCATCGTTGTCTGTTTTGGTTGGTTTTGTTTTTTAATCAAGGTAATACTGTTCTTACAGAATGAATTGGGAAATGTTCCCTTCTGTTTTGAGTGAAAGTATGAGTTAACTCCTTACACATTTGGGAGAATTCATTAGTGAAACCATCTGGTCCTGGGCTTTTCCTTGTGGGGATTCTTTTTTTTAATGAAGGTGCAGAAGTATATTTATAGTAAAATCTCATTTGAAGAGCGACTTGGGTGTATCTGTACGCTTGTACAGAAAATTTCTGGAAGGATATACAAATAAACTGGCAACAAAGGTTATCATTGGGCAATGGGGTAGAACTTAGTCTTATATTCTTTTTTATTATAAGCACATATCACTCTAAATTAACACAATAAGCACTACTTAAAATTACTTGCACTTGGATTTGTTCTTTGTGTTTGCGTCTGGCCCTGCCTCTTCAGGGCTCCTGCTCTAGCAGGCCTTGCGTCTTCTCTGGCATCACGTACTGCTGCTCCTCTGGACCTGTCTTCCATCAAAATGCAATTCTTTGTCAACTTACTGAAAACAACCTGCAGTTACGCACTATTGTACTCTCTTACAAATGCTACGTTCTTCTCCTTTTTGGTTATTTGTTCCCCCTCTTTATCTGCCCAATTTCTCTTAATTCTTGTTTTTCCTTTAAATCCTCTTCCTACTATGAATTGCCTTACTCTGAATACTTTCTAACTCACTCTTTCTATTCCCCACCCAAAGCTGTCTCAAATATTATGGATATTTTACTTTTGTACTTTGTACTTCCCCTCTGTCATAATTACCAATTCATATAGATCTTCTGTAAAAGTACAGTTCTATTCAATTTTGTGTCTCTGGAGCTAAACACAATGGTTTGCACAGACAAGGCATTTGGAGTAGGGTGAGTAATGTGAACAGAGGCCAGAGTTACTCATTACTGTAACTTGTTCTGGGAACATGGACTGGTTTGTCCAGATAGGAAGATGCATACTGGGAGACACAGATGAATGATTTTGGCAAGCCTCATATTAGAGCCTCTTAAAAGCTACCTCAAGCAGACATGATAGGTAAATATTGATTAAGTGAATAGTGCTTCTCACTTCTTTGTAGTCTTTCCTCAATTCTCTTCCCAATAGGTTTACTCTGACCATTCCTTTAAAATGTAAACCTCTCCATTCTTCCTCTGCCCTGTGTTCTTTTCCTCTTTTGTATTCTTCCTTTTTCCATAACACATACCACCTTCTATGTGTTACAATATGTATAATTTATTATGTTTTATATTTATTGTGTATTTTCCCCACTGAAAATATAAGCTCCCCAGACCAGGATTATCTTTTTCACTGTTAACTACCTACATGTGTCTGACACATAGTAGGTCGTCGTTCGTTGAATGATTAAATCTAAAAATAATGAAATTCAGTGTCTTGTCCAGACCTGGCATAGATAGCTTAGGTATAATTTGACTATAAAACTGCTAAGATTGTGCCAGCTCTTTCTAATATAATCTGGGGCAGAGCAGGGAAAGGAGTAAGGAAATAGGAAATATGTTGTCTTAATATTTCTTCCTAAAAAATAAATTTGGAAGTAAAAATTAGGTATTTTTGAATTTATTTCTTACCTAGAAAATATTGTTTTATATGACTAATACTTATGCTTTAATAATTTCTCTTTTTCTTTCTCTACAGACCTTTGTAGTATTAAACAGAGGGAAAACTCTCTTCAGATTCAGTGCCACGCCTGCCTTGTACATTTTAAGTCCTTTTAACCTGATAAGAAGAATAGCTATTAAAATTTTAATACATTCATATCCTTTTCTGCAAATCAGGAGTGAATGCTGCAACTGTATGATTGTGTATGTTTCAATATTTGACAATTGAATTGTGTGACAAGTTTCTTATCATTGGTACAGTTAACCTTAAGTCAGAGTTTAAGAGAGAGGTGCTGACGAATCCCAAACTGAAATCTTTATAAACTCTTTATTCTTAGGATGGTATTACTGAAGTCTGGAATTTTGTTAACAACAATCAGGTGAGGGCCAGTAGATAGTAACCTTTTATTGATGTCTCAACTTTTTAGTAATTCCACAAAAAAATTCCACAAGCAGAATACAAGACTGCTATTTCAGTGGATTGTTTAGCTTGTTAAGATCCACTGTTGGATTCTTTTTTTTTTTTTGAAAGTTGTTTTTGAGCTGCAAATTGTTGAATAAATGCTTTAGAGATGTTCCTTGAATTTTCTTTGATTTTTGAGCAGTAAATTTAGAAAGTATCTGTGATAGTTATCAGATAACATAGCCTCCTTGATGAAGGTTCAGATGCAGATTACAGAGTAGAAATGACTCTTTCTCTGAGATTCTTTAATTCCCCTAAAAGAGAAAAATGACAATTTATTCATGGGACCTTTTTATACTTATTCATATAGAAGAATATATGACATGTGAAAAACTACATGTGATGAGTTAAATAACTTTGAATAGTGATTTCTAATTTCCTTTGTTCATACTTAATTTAATGGTCCTCAGTCTTGTGCTTCAAAAAGTATTGTATCCTAGGGCCAGAGATTTAGCTCAGTGATTCTGCCGCCTGCCTAGCAAGCACAAGGTCCCTGGTTCGATGTTAGCCATATACAATGATATGATATTGGGCGTGGTGACTCACGCCCACCAGCAATCAGTACCACACCCCACAGTGCTAGACGTGGTGGCTCACGCCTGTCATCCCAGCACTCAGGAGGCAGAGGCAGGAGGATTGCTGAGTTCGAGGTTTGCCTGGGCTACATAGTGAGCTGAGGGCCAGCCTGAACTACAAAGCGAGACCCTGTCTCCAAAAAAAAAAAAAAAAAAAAAAAGTATCATACAAAGAGAAAGAAGAAACCAGCAGTTGCAACTTAGTGCATCAGTTTAGTAGGCTTCTCCATTGGAACCCTAGGAATTTAGCACCCTGGTTTTGAAATCTGTGGTTCACAAGCAATGTAGTATTGCAGAATATAAATAATTTACATGCTTTATTAATTTAATCCTTTCTGTTGGATTAGAGATAGAGCTTTTGTTTTGTTTCAGGAAGGAGGGTCCTTCTGATTCCAGACAGTATGTTATGGTCTCTTGAAAATTCCAGTGGCAATGAAGAAAAAAAATGCAGTCAGGAGATGTGTTTTCTCTTTTTAAAACTCCACAAGCAGAATACAGGACTGCTATTAATAAGAGAGGCTGAGTTAATACATGAAAAATGGCTTCTGTCCTAGTTAAAGTGACAGTTTGAGTAACTCATGTTAACCCTAAATCCATTTAATTTTTCTCAGTAGACAAGAACAGAAAGTGCTGAGAAAGATTGTGGATGGAATTGAAATGGCAACAATATGGTTTGCTGCCCTTGAGCTTTCCTGAGCGCTTTCAGAGGAACAGATGGATTTGCCCCATCACCTAATTCTCAGGAGCATGCAGGTGATGACGTGCTTGAAAGGCATACCTAACATGCCACAGCTGGTTTTTCCATATTGGACGTATTCAATGCGTATCAGCTGGTGCCTTCCTCCCAAAGACAGTTTACCCACAAAAGGACTAGGGGGGGAGTCAAAACATGTAGATTGTCAAATAACTAGTTATATAGGATAATTAACAAGTGGATACTGGATAATATGAGTTTTACTGTGGTTCTTGCCTGCTGAGCTATGCTATGGTTCTTGCTTGGATTAACTTGATGAACTTAAAATCTGGTAGACTGGTAATTTCTGGTTACTAATATTAGAAATAAATATAGAAATAAATATTAGAAATATAATTATGCAGACGCTTATTCCATAGTCAAGGTGAAAAGTGGTAAGAACAGAAAATGTCCTATGCAAAAGTTGTAGAACATGACAGCCTTTTTGAGGAGAGACTAGACATCCCTGTACACAATCCCAGTTTCTAGTCTGGTGGGGTTGTTTTACAGTGTCTTTATTTGGTGGTGATGGTGAATAATTTTCATTATCACTTTGCCTTTTCCCCACTTCCATACTTTGTCTCTCTTCAGGCTGTTGATTTAGATCTCATGATATCCAATGCAAAATGTGTTTGTATTCTGAGAGAAAAAAAGGCCAGATTTCATATATTCCCCCTTGACTCTTCTCCACAGTATTTAGCATGATCATTATGTGCACTATTTTGACCAACTGTGTATTCATGACTTTTAGTAACCCACCTGAATGGTCGAAGAATGTAGAGTAAGTAGCTCTTTATTTATCTGTTTGTTTGCTTCAAGATTTTTTAGCCATTGAATCTTGTGCTTTGCTAGAGTTTATCCATTAAGGAAAAAAGTAGTTATTGACACTTTTTCATAGATAGAGCCGAAGATACAGATGGAATTTTGAAATTTTCCCAAACGTCAAGTCTAGAAAGAGCTGCTATCATCTGGAAAGTGCTAGCCTTCACCTCCACCCTTTCTCGGGCTAGCTGAGTCCTTTGTGTGCGGCCCACCCCCATCCGTGTCATTCCTATCCAGTTCTTGATGATACCATCTTCTCCAACTTGTTTTCCTTTTTTTTGGCTCCTCCACTCTGAAGTCATAGAGTTCTAAGGACCTCCTACTTTCTCCAAGAAGAGCAAAGAGCATGAACTATGCTCGATAACAGTATACTGTAATACCACTGATGCCCCAGCACAACGTTCCACAGTGGATGTGGGCATTTCAGTTTCATTCCAAAAAGGCCTTCCTTGCTCCCCTGGCATAGTCCTCCAGCATTGGCTGTGTGCTTCTGTTTTGTCTGTGGTTAGGTAAAGTCAGGCCTCAGGCAAATGTTATCTTAAATGTTCATTTAAAGTTTTTGCCTAATTTGAAACTGCCTCAAGCTATCCATTTCTTTGACAGGTACACCTTCACAGGGATTTATACATTCGAATCAGTAGTGAAAATCCTTGCAAGAGGTTTCTGCATAGATGGCTTTACCTTTTTACGGGATCCATGGAACTGGTTAGATTTCAGTGTCATCATGATGGCGTAAGTTCTCCACTTAACTTTCTTGGTGTTCTGGGTGAGATTGTTTGTGTGTGTGATGTGTATGTTACTCTGAGTGTATTGGTGTGATGGTGTTTGTAAAAGTGAGTTTGTGAGGGACTGAGATTTAGCTTAGTGGTTCCAGCGCCTGCCAAGCAAGCATAAGGTCCTGAGTTTGATCCCTGGTAACCACATACAACAGTGGTGGCTCACACCTGTAATCTCAGCACTCGGGAGGCAGAGGTAGGAGGATTGCTGAGTTTGAGGGTTCCCTCAGCTACATAGTGAGCTCAGGGCCAGCAAAGCGAGACCCTGTCTCAAAACAAACAAAAAACAAAAACAAAAAAACATGAGTTGTGGACTGTGGTTTGGGGGATTAACGTGTAGCCAGGTGAGCTGTGCTATGGTTCTTTCTTCCTCTTGTTTTTCAGGCAGTGAGAGTGCCTATGTGGGGAAGGATTAGCAGAGGCTTTGCAGCTAGGAGGGAAAGCAAGGAGTATTTCCCTTGGATAGTCATTCATTATTTTATTTCCCCATGTGACATTGGCCAAGGTTTGCTTCTCTGGAAGCTTGAAATTTTTTAGGGGTAAACATTGAGCTGAAATGTGTTTTTCTGGGAATGTCTTATCACACATGATATAAGGTGCTAACTAGGCGTTATACACTTCAGAGAACACTTCAGAGTCAAGTCATGAGCAAGGCATCCATCCAGACTGGTCCTTCCTAGAGTCTCTAACCAGAAATTTCTTCTATCAGAGACCCTGCAACTCCACATTGGTTTGCTGCCTGCACCTACTACATTATTTGTGTTGTTTTAGTAGGGAAAAGTGAATCTTTGGGAAATTGAGCTGATGAAAAAAGAGTTATAGCAGGGATTCGTATTTTTATATCAGCTTGGGAAACTAATTTGGGGGTGAGAGGAATGCTGTGTAGCTTTGTGTGTGTGTTTTATGTGTGTGTGTGTGTGTGTGTGTGTGTGTGTGTGTGCATGTGCACATGGGAATGTGAGAATATTTGCAAATCTATAGATCTGAGCATCAGGTAAAAAGATGCATTCCCACGATAAATGTGAGCTAGCCGTGTGTGTTAAATATTTGAAATGGAACTTTGACTTTCTTGTAAATGAAAACAACTTGTAGCCCTCCAGCATTACAAAGTATGCATTGATGTCCTTTAAAAATTTAAATATTCTTGCTAGGCACAGAGCTGGTGATAGAATGGGCACTTAACCTAATATACATTTGCTCAGATCTCATGATGTGGATTTTCCCAAGTCTTGCTTTTTTCTGTCACAGAAAAAACATAACAACTACAAGCATATACATACATCTCTTATATACAGACAGCCATTTAGGCATTTTTGCCATTGGCAACTAGAGAGATACTTTATTATAGGTTTGTTTACATATGTCTCCTGCTGTAGAAACGTCCCTCCCTTTCTTACATGGTTCACAAAACTTGGAGACAAACCTTTGATACCTTTGGCCTTTCTTTTTACTAAAAATAGCAAATGGGTTAGTAGTAAAGACATTTTGATGGGGCTTAGTTCATCACTGTGCTGATAAGAGAGTAAACTCTAGAACCTCCTGGTTGTCGGTTTTTCTAAATACACTATTGAATTCTCCTTGTCCAAATATTTAAAAAGACATTTTCCTGAATGTTTCTGCTTTGAAATTTTTCTTTTTCAGGAAAAAATGAAATCATAGCTTGTATAAAAGACCCTTTCTTCCCCCCCATCCTCAAACCCTCACCCAGTGGTACCATTACAAGTTAACTTTGGTTTGATTCTGCAGGTATATAACAGAGTTTGTAAACCTAGGCAATGTTTCAGCTCTACGCACTTTCAGGGTACTGAGGGCTTTGAAAACTATTTCGGTAATCCCAGGTAAGATGGCCCGGGGTTGGTGTTTAGGTGTTGGGTTAGGGCCCTGATGTGACGTATTGTACTTTTTGTTTTGTTGTGGTTTTGTTTTCTCCTTTGGTGTTCGTGTTTGTGTCTGTGTTTGTCATTTGTGTCTGTGTGTGACCTCCCTTACTACAGATATGTGACAGAGTTTGTGGACCTGGGCAATGTCTCAGCGCTGAGAACATTCAGGGTTCTCCGAGCTTTGAAAACTATCTCTGTAATTCCAGGTGAGAAAATGTGTGCACAAGGCCGACTGCCGCATCTCCTCTGTCCCTCCATTCATTTTGTCCACCACATTCTAAACTAGTGTCAGCACAGTTGAGATGGCCTTGCACTCTGCATGCTTTTCCTTAGAGACATTCTCTGGAATGGCCCTTTGATCCTGAAGCAGTTCTCTCTGATTGTGCTTGCCAGGCATGCAGCTTCCATTCCACTCATACTTTTAAAAAGGCACGTGCTTAAGCATTCCTTAATTCTTACAGTATCTGAAAAAAACCATCACAGAGCTAGCTGTCTCTTTGTATATAAATCATTTAAATCCTGGCCTCATGGAATTACAGTAAACTTTCACCATCATTCCATTGCTTGTGGTTTCTAGGCTTCCTGTAGCATGGTTTACTGATGGAATGTTATTCAAAGAGTTTTACTGTTACTGTACTAATGCAATTATTTAATCTCAGATGGGATTCATCCAATTAACTAGTCCAGAACTATAGACAAATTTAACACCCTCGGAGTTAGTGAATTGAACTTTAATTGTTACTATTTTTCATCCTTTGCTGCTGTTTGCTTTACTAGAATGAGAACCAGTATACAACTACTATACATATATTCAGGGATCGTTCTCAAACATAAATCTCAAAGGAAGTTTATACAGGTCCTGTTTTTAAAAATTCAAAGGTAAGATAAGATGCAACTAAATAAAGATATGGGCAAACAGAAAAGTACAGAAATTTGAGAAGGAAAACAAGAATCAGAAGTGGGTTAAGAGTTAGTTGATTGAAAGTCTCTCTAAATTTTTTACTTTTTGTTTTTGGTCCTGTTTGAGGTAGCTTGGTGGCTATTAACCTTTTGAAGATTTAGATCTTTAAGAATCAAATAAAAGTAGACACCTGTTAAGATCCCTTAATTTAAGTCATTGCAACTGGATAATACTTTTCTTTCTAAAGAACAGTCTTGAAATTTGGAAGGAACAAATAATATAGTCAGTCTTGTGAGCCTAAGATAGACTGGCAATAACTTTGCAGAAATCAATATTATGCTGATGATCTTTGAACTTTAATTGTGTATAGGGCTATTCTGGTTTTTGGGGTTTTTTTTGTTTTGTTTTTGAGAGACAGGGTCTTGCTTTGTAGTTCAGGCTGGCCCTGAGCTCACTATGTAGCCCAGGTAAGCCTCCAACTCAGCAATCCTCCTGCCTCTGCCTCCAGAGTGCTGGGATGACAGGCGTGAGCCACCACAACTGGCATTCTGGTATATGGTACTGATTTGCTGGTGGGCATGAAGACACCATGCCCAGTATTGTTGTATGCAGTTAACTGGGGATCAAACCAGGGACCTTGTGCTTGCTAGGCAGGCACTGGAACCACTGAGCTAAATCTCTGGCCCATGTTTTTAGGGTTTTTGAGGAAGTCTCCCGAGAGGCCATTCTTCCCATAGCAATTTTGTACATTTAGGAATATAGAGAACAGAGGTATCCTGTTCTAATCACATGATTCATCCTCTTGTGACTGACTCAGAAATATTTTTTCCCCTTTTCTATATTATCTATATATCACATAGGGAGGAAGCACAGAGGTAGTCCCGGAGAAGGTAGACTCAAGTGTTTGGCTTACCAGGCACCTCAAGGATGGCAAATCCTTAGGCACCCTTGTCTCATTTTCTGAGCAGCTGGAATGCCAGATCTATACTTCCGTTTTGCCTTTGGTCTCATTCCTACCTTACTCCCTTTTCAGTGTGATCCTGTATTTTCTGCTTACTTCCCCCAGCGTACTCTGCAATGCATCTGTCTCTTTATGTTCTTGTGATCTCAAAACTTGTCTTCCAGAATTAAATTGGAAAGCTGCATTCTGTTCACTAACTAGGGCAGCAGATGCTATCTCTAGTCTAAGTCATCACTTCTGTCTTTGTCTCTGCTGTATAAGGTTAACTTTTGACCAGGGCATTTCAGTGGTGTCACATTGCTTAATACTATAGTGATATATGTACATATGAAACTATATAGTGTCTATAACATGATGCCTGGCTCATAGCAGTGCACCATAAATTATGGTAGTAGTAGCAGTTATTATCACAAAGAAGAAACCTAATTCCAAAGATAAGGTTTATATCAAGATTTAGAGGGTTGGGGATTTAGATTTAGGGACTGCAGAGCTCAGTGGTACTGAGCTTACCTTGCAAGGACAGGGCCCAAATTCTGTCCCACAAAAAAAAAAAAAAAAAAAAATTTAAAGACTTAGACATCAGCTTCACAGTTTGAAATAGATTCCCAGCTTCCTATTTCTAGAGGTACCCCAGTTGAGCTGGCTCTGGAAAGCTAACTGGGATGAAAAATAACTTTAAGGGTAGTAATGCCATTCACTATCAGTAAAAGATATATTTAGTTTTTTAATTCAAGAGTGACTTTGAATTCTATCCTTTTGTTCTCCATTCCACCCTTCAGAGTTAGTAAGAGAAGTCTAGTAGTTGACATCTCCCTCGTGGAGAGGCTTCCCTCAGCCCATGGAAAAATCTGAATTTGACTGTCATGCTTTTCCCAGATAGTTGTTGTCCTCTTCCTACCTGCAGTTGCCCAGGCCTCCTCCCAAGGTAGTGCCCCCAGTAGGAGCTGGTGGATCTGGACCTGTCTCTTCTTTGAAAATATTTCATTTTGATACCAGTATGGTAGAGCAGGGCTATAATGTCCTTAGTAAAAAACAAAATCGTATTACTTTACATACCAAGTTTTCTTGTGGATCACTTCCATGGAATTGTTTGCTCTCTTTGCCTTTTCCTATTCCCAATTTGATAATAGGCTTTTACAACAGCTGCCAAACCCAACACAGAGGAGAATGACCATGGAGTGACGTGGAGCTTATGATATTTCACAAAGCTCTCCAACTGTCGGCTCCTTTCATGAGAATTTATCCTTTCCTGGAATAGTCACTGTATCTCACCTAGGCTGGTGGCATCCTTCCTTGGCATCTGATAGATACTTTGAATGTGCCTGGGTTGCCAGGACTCTGGGAGATTGGAGAGTAAGGAACATCAGTTAGCTTTAGTCTTTGTATAAGAAATGCTTTCCTGTAGAATCTGTAGTTCAGAAAAGACCAAACTCACATTCTGACCCATTTTCTTTGCTAGCTGTAGGACTAGGTACTATCGATTGTGGTTTCCTTTTTGTTTCAGTCACCAGCTTGGAGAACAGAGTGCTTACTCTGTGAGAACATTGATAAGGGTCATTGATAGAGGAAACCATTTCTAAATTTGCTTCGGTCTGGAATTTGCCAGATTCAATTTGACAATGAAACATTCTGCCTAAAAATTAGTCTTTTTTGCCCTCTGGTACTGGGAATTGAACTCAAGACTTTGTGCTTGCCAGGCAAGCACAGGTGCCACTGAACTACATCCTCAAGCCCCAAATTAGTGTCTTAAAATTTGGTTTTCATTTTTTATTTATCTGGGACCTGGGTGGAAAAGATGAACTTCTAAGTGACTGTTGAAAGTTTTGTCTTCTGCATTCCATGATCATGTGCCACAAGTATAAAACACCTAAAGGTGGGATGAAAGCTTTTCAAGCTTCTCTTGGAGAAGCTTCCTAGCATAACCAGTTGGGAGATCAGACTTGCCTGTCCCTTTTTATTTCTATCATGAAAGGGCTCCCCAAGGGCACTACTTATCCATGTTCACCAGCACTGACTTAATACCATCATAATCTCTTTAGAGTTATAATTTCTTTATTACTTTTCTCTTAGGTATTTTATTTTTCTTTCATTTCTGTTATTTTCACTCCTAACCAGGGAGATCAGGTAGGAAGCAGGGAAAATGAATAGGTCTTCTCTGTCATTTCCCAGTATTGTGTTCACAAAGAAAGCATTTTCTTTAAATGTGTGCATTGCAAACATGGTAATTTATTCTGTATCAGGAATAGGATAGAAAAATTGTTTAAAGAACATATTCAAACCTGTTGCTTTTGTACTTCTGCTCTGCTTGTTGGAAAGACAGCTAACATTTAACAATGGTCTAAATAGAAACAGACTAAAGATTCTCAGGATCCCCCTGACCCACTTTTGAGAGCCAAGAGTTTTGGTCACACTTTGTGAAATGAATCAGGTTTCCAGAATATAAGTCTACAATCCCAAAATCCCTCTTGTGTGAAGAACCTTCCAGAACCATTCTTTTTGAGGATTGCATTTGCAGCAGGAAAATTGACAGGGCTCTGCTTCTCCCTCAGCCTTGTCCAGGCCCCAGTCAGACTCTGGGAATGGGGAACTGTTCCTTTTCTTGGACTGAGAACTGCTTGTAACTGTTGCTGAGGCCTGTGCCAGTATTAATTTTGTGGAAGAATTAGCTTACATTGCCTCAAACGGCTAAAATTTTCAGTCTGAGCTACAAACAGGGAAAGATGAATTAACATTTATAATCCACCCATCACAACAGTAAAAGACCATGATCTCAATATGGGTGATTTCTCTGGACATCAGCACATAAGCTGAATTTGTTCATTTGTTAAAGGGATTTCTGGGCACTATGAAAGGTGTCAGGAATCAGAGGTGCCTGTGGACATAGAATACAATCCTATGGCAGCACCTTTAACTGATCTCCAATTCCTGACATACCTGACTTCTGTCTGGTGGCTGAACTTTGTGTATATTGGGTCTAGCTGTCTTTTGGGGTTTTGTAGTAAATGTATTAGCAGCCTCTGCTCAGAAATACACCAATGCTATTTAATGTTAGCTTCTTCTAAGAGTTCTCGCTGTCCAATTTGCCCCCACGTGGCTTCTGTTGTGCACTCTGTTGTGTAGGAGTCATTTGAAGGAGCATTCTGCTCTGTTTTGGATAATCGGCTTTCAATCAGTATCTTGCTTGTTCTGTGGTATTGTGAGCCAATAGAAGCAGTGAGACAACTTCTCCTCGTAGCCAGAACAGTGGCATTCTCCATCCATTCTTGCTTACATCAGGTCAGGAATACCACCACCAACTTCCTGTCTCTGCTGACCTGTGTTGGTGGAGGCAGAAACACTTTTGCTGGAATCTGTTTACTATGTTGGCTAGCCACTGCCAGTGTGACTCTAGGGCTTAAGTTTAGGGAAGGGATTGATGGCATCATCTCCATATGTTAGCACTGATGTCTCTGCAGGTATGATTATTTTCAGTGATCAGTCCTAACCAAAGGAAGACCGGAGGAGTTTTGGACCATTGTATAATTTAATAACTGTTAACATTTAATTTTGCTGTATAGTTGTGTGCCTTCCTGCAACCACAGACATTAAGTCACATCATCTTTCTTTTTTTTCTTGGATCTGGATGAGAATCTTGGAGAGTCAGTGTTTCAGATGGCTCTGGTTAATGTTACTTAGTGATTATTCTTGCTTGAATATGATTTGTTTCTCTAGGCCCCTGTAAAGTATAAACAGCCAAATATCACTTATAACGTCAGTTCCTATTTCGGATTCATGAAAGCTTAACAAACTCTCACCGAGAAGATATTCTAAAACTCAGTCTTCAAAATACTTGAGGAATTTTTTTTGAAGCTTTTGGACTCATGTGTCCAGATTCTTCACCATGGCATCCAACTTACAGGGATGTTCGACCAGCAATTATGAGCCTTCAGATCCCTTCAGAAAGTGATGAGTGCCATGCATGGTTGGTGTATTAGTCGAGCATCCCTCTCCTCAAATGAAAGAACATAGGAGTTAATGTGTGGAACCCAGTGGCTAGAACAGCTTCTCAAGGCCAATATAAACCAGGAAGCTGAGCCAGAAAGCCCCAGGTACTAGGAGGTACTTTGTTTCTGTCTCTTATGGGTTTATTTTCTCTTTCCTTTTCTTGCATACTAAATTCCTTTACTTCTCAGACACATCTTAGTATGATGACAGAATAGGGCTGCCACTTAGCTGCCAGAATTATGTGTTACCATACCCTCCACATGAAAAGACTGCCCAGCTGTCTCTTGTTCTGTTTCACATTCCTATAGGAAAGGATCTGGATGTCCATCCTGACACCGTGCAATAAGGCTTCCACTTAATAAAGCTTCCCCTTAAGGAATACTGTAGTTGGAGCTCATAGCCTAGAATTTCTTGATATGTGGGCTTGGAACTGTCCAGAGTTCCTACCCAAGAAAGTCAGATCAGATCTATTCTAAAAGTGTTTGCCTTTAAATTACTTACTTTTAACAAATTTGACTGCTTTGTCACTTTAGACTCCAGTTAAAATAGCCACAGAAAAATCCTTAAATGATAGGTAATTAGCTGAATCCTCTGGGAGAGGTGATTGTGCAGTCTTCGTAGAGAAGTTCAGGAAAAGGAGCTTTACTGAAAAGGAGCTTTATAGTTGATTGACCCACCTAACTATAATGTTAGAAGACTAAAATCAGATTATTGACCCAGTACAGACTCTGACTCAGATTATAAGAAGAACTCTTTTGTGTCTCAGGAGTGGTATGGAAATATATCCCACAGGCCTGGGATGCTGTACTACTTGGTGACTGCTTTCTTTTGTATGCCACCAACACCTTTCCCAGCCATGCCATTATGTGATGATTTCCCAAGACTTAGGTAGATATAAAGGACAGTTTGAAGTTCCAACTACTTCACTCAAAGAGTAAACATCTCTGCTGTATTTTTAAAGACATAGAGAGGATTCGTCAGGTTTCCTTTCACTGTCCATTCCATACAGTGAGTGCTATTTATCCACATTCTGTAGAAGAGAAAAACATGACTCTGAGAGGTGAGCTTGAATTAATTCTAAAATTCTGTGGGTCATGACTAGGCCAGGACTAGAATTCTTCAGATTACCTGGCTGGTGCTCTTTTCTGTACAGCTCTGGGACGAGAAAAGGAAGCAGACTAGAAATGCCTCATTTCCTGGCACCCAGATACATTCCCCCTAATCCCTGTGGCAGCCACAGTCTCCAAGGTAGAATACTGCAGGAGAGCACAGGTTTTCTTTTACTTCTACAGCGTTATAGTCTCATTTTTAGCACTTTGTCTTAAAGTCCTCTTAGTTTCCTTTCAGAATATGTGAAAGAATAGAGAAATTTCTTATTCACTTATCCTTACAGCATCCATTGCTACTGTTGGACTTTGAAAATTCGAGGTAGTTACTTGTAAAACAAAAGTCAGCCAGGTATATACCATGCTTTAGATCAAGCCCTATATGAAGTTAGCTGCAAGCAGTGTCATTATCCCAACCAAGGATCTTTGATGAGTATAGTATAGCCATAATAATGATATTTACCAAGTCCTGGGTGGAAGTTATATCCCAGGCACTATACTAGCTATTTCATATGCTCCTTGTCTTATTTAAACCTCACAACTCAGTGAAATTGGTATTTTCAGTCTTTTTTTATATAGATGAGTATGGTCAAGGCTGTAGCTCAGTGGAACTGTACCTGCCTGGCAAGAGCAAGGTTCTGAATTCAATCCCCAGTGCCACGCAAAAAAAAAAAAAAAAAAAAAAAGATTATATAGATGAGTACACTGAGGTTCTGACATAATGGTTAATATGAGTCATTTACTGTGCACCAGATGCTGTGTTAGCCATTCACCAGTCCAATTATTTAAATACACAATGACCAAAAACTGTATTTTTAAATTAATTTTTATAAGATAATATAACAGGAAATAAAAAACAACTTTTTTATCAAACTTATGCAACACAAGAATCTACTAACTGAAATAACACCTGCCTGAGTGATGCTCAGGGTAGTCAGTAGGCAAACAAACATGCTGTGTGAGTGACGCTCCATTAAACTGTTAAGTGGTTTAGTGTGTTATACAACATTTAATCCTCACAATGGTCCTACAATATTCATCTATAATTATCTCCACCTAATTTATCTATTGGCACTGGAGATTGAACCCCAGGGTTTTGTGCATGCTAAGCAAATGCTTTATCACTGAGCTACAATTATTTCCATTTGAAAGATGAAGAAAATACTCCAAGAGGTGAGGAGTATTGCTTAAGTCACACAAGTTAAGATTGGTGATAGCTAACTGACCACACTTCAAAGCCAAGATTAGAATTCCCATAAATGTCAATTTGATCTTCTTGCCTTCAGAAGGGATCAGAGATGAGACCTTCCTGAGGCCTGTGTGTCAGCCTTCTGCTCACCCTGTGGCCACCAGAAGTGTCTGTGTTTTGTTGGCCCTGTGCTATGGTAGCCTGGTGTTCAGTAAGCAGGGAAAGTCAAACTTGAACCTTACATCAAAATGGGTTGTGTTTCTATTTTAATCTAGGACTGATACTCTGATTTCTCTTCAGATCATATAAATCTTTTACCTTTTAACCTATAACTTAAAAAAGTCACTGTACCCAAAAATAAAATTCCATAAAATATAATATTGTAAATTTTAAAAATCATCATGCAAGCAACACATATATGTGATGCAGAGAAGGTATATTTTTAAATAGAAAGGCAAACTCTTAAGTAGTGGACTGATAATAACCTTTTAATATTTGGTATTTCCAGAGCTCTTAGAAAATTATTGTACCTTCTCACTTCTTACTGGCTTTTTAAATTTCTTGTTGGTTCCCTTTCCAAGCTAAAGGCCTCCTTCATCCTTCATCTTTCTAATTGTTTTTTAAACAGCAATTCACTGTAAACTAAGCATTATAGATACAGAATAAGTTAGAAATGAAAATTTAATTATAACTGTGATCAGTGCTATGGAAGAAAGTATAAAGGGCTACATCAGCAGGAAAGGAAGAGTTGGAGAAGCAGGGAAGCAGTTAGAAGACCTGATAATTACACTGGGACTTGAAGGGTAAAGAGTTAGACAGGTGGGATGGAAGGAGTGCCCAGGCAGAGAGAAC
Organism: Thryonomys swinderianus; assembly: GCA_004025085.1. NCBI lineage: Eukaryota > Metazoa > Chordata > Mammalia > Rodentia > Thryonomyidae > Thryonomys > Thryonomys swinderianus. The sequence continues at coordinate 17,720 of PVIC010025365.1, forward strand.
AGCCTGTACGAAGCCCTGAGGAGTGAGAAGACAGGAAAGCACTTCCAGGAGGAAGGGAGCCACACGTTGGGAGAAGCAGCCATCTTTTGCTTATTAGGAACTATGACTTAAAAATAGACACCTATGAAAATTGATTATTTTGCTGACCCATTGTTACTCTCGCCATGACCATATTTGGGGGGGTTGACTGTGGGGAGGAGCAGAAGCTGAAGATTAGAGGGAGGGTGGAAAGGTGAAAGGGGGCTTCTGAGTGACTGTGGTTTCGGGACTCTGTCTCCTCAGGCCTGAAGACAATTGTGGGCGCCCTCATTCAGTCTGTGAAGAAGCTGTCGGATGTGATGATCCTGACAGTATTCTGCCTGAGTGTTTTCGCCCTCATTGGACTGCAGCTGTTCATGGGGAACCTGCGAAACAAGTGTGTTGTATGGCCCATAAACTTCAATGAGAGCTATCTTGAAAATGGCACCAAAGGCTTTGACTGGGAAGAGTATATCAACAATAAAAGTAGGTGGCTCCTCCTGCAAGAGGAAAAGCCCATCCCTAGTTTATATGGTCAGATTCTACAACTGGGTTTAAAGACATAGTTGAGCTGGGCATAGTGGCTCACGCCTGTCATCCCAGCACTCGGGAGGCAGAGACAGGAGGATTGCTGAGTTCGAGGCTTGCCTGAGCTACATAGTGAGCTCAGAGCCAGCCTGAACTACAAAGCGAGACCCTGTCTAAAAATAAATTTAAAAATAAAAAAAATTTTAAAACATAGCTGAATACAAGAATGAATGGCTGTGCTACCAGAAGGAGCCGTGCAGTCATTCTCTCTCCTGTTTCTTTCCTTGAGGTGGGATTGTGTTCAGATGCTCTCACACATCAACCTTGTTGCCACTTCTTTCCTACTTCTCTGAAACCAAGTGAAACTTTATAGATTCTTCACATATGCCCTTAAGGTTCTGCTTTAAAATTCAGGCTTAAAGTTTTTATAAAAAGTGTTCTTGATGCCAGGCATGGTGGCTCACGCCTGTAATCCCAGCACTCGGGAGGCAGAAACAGGAGGATTGCTGAGTTCCAGGCTTGCCTGGACTACATAGTGAGCTCAGGGCCAGCCTGAACTACAAAGTGAGACCCTGTCTCAAAAAAAAAAAGTGTTCTTTTCCTTGCTGGATTACTGGGCATATGTAAACAGTCCAGAATGTGCTGGTGGAACCTAGCTTTCTTTATTCTTATAGGCCTCAGTTGTTTATCTGGTCTAGGAAGTCAGGTAATCTCAGAGGCATCATTTAATTCTGTTACAGTTAAGGAGTTTGAAAAATTTCACTTAAAGAGCCAAAGCACTTCTTTGGTTTTGACATGAAGGAAAATTTAGTGTAGTGGCATTTCTATAAACTAATGAAAAAGTTAACAGTATTATGACTAGTCATTCCTGAGAAGTAAAGTCAGTTAAGTAACCATAAGAAAAACCTGCAAAGACGATGTCAGAGACTAAAATCCTTGTAGTTTAAAATAAGACGTGGTAACTTATGGCCAGTAAGGAGTTCTCAGACATCATAATAAAAATAAGTTTTTAGGAGAGAATACTAAAATTGTCTAAAAGTCTAGACATTTGACTAGACATTTGATAGAGATTTCAGAAACTTACTTTAGAGCCTTTTTATTCAAGGATCAGACCTTGACATACAGGTTTTATGAAACCTGGGTGCCTATGAAAAAGGCATTGCATCAAGGGCTTTGGGCTAGCAGTTTTAATTTATAAATATATATAGGAGAGTCATTAGTGGAAAAGAATTCTCATCTGCTTTTACTGCTGTTGGAGATTTATGTGAGCTAAAATCAATCGCTATTCTGCTGGGGCTATTAGGAACAGTGTAACCTTATTCTCTCATTCACTTAAATCTGCCTGTTCATTTCCTGCCTCTTCAAACTTTTCTAGCAAATTTTTACATAGTTCCTGGCATGCTGGAACCTTTACTCTGTGGGAACAGTTCTGATGCTGGGTAAGTAGCTCACCTAGTTTTATTCTCCTTCCTTAAAATAATATGCCTATTATTAGTTGGATCAAAATGGACAACATATTCACTTTTCTTTATGCACATATAATAGATCCTACAGTTGTCTCTGACCTTTTGGTTGATTCATATTTTCTTTATCTTTCATATTTGTCTGACTGAAGTTAACATTTCACTACTAGGTGCATGTGCTTGTAGTCTAAAGTAAAAATCAAAGATGCCAAAGAATAGAGAAAATCTGTAACATCAGTTAGCTTACCTGCCTTTTGTAGATGCCTCTCTCTGTCTTAACATAGCTGATACTTTATGGAATAAGGACATGGTCTAGGTGATAGCTTAGTAGCCAAGGGGATGACCCCAAAATGTGTTGTGTCTGACAGGGCTGTGCTAGAATAAGTAGCAACATAATATTTGAGTCCTAATTCTGCTACTTCTCGATCTAGGATCCTTGCAAGCCATTGAACTTTCCTGAGCCTCACTTTCTTCATTCATAAAACAGTGTTTTATAAACCATGTTCTCTCTTCCTCATAGGTTTATAATAAGGAGCCACTGAGATGACAGTCATGAAAGTGCTTTTGTAAACAGAGGCTATACAAATGTCATTATTCAGAGAATGTTGGTCCCCTAGGAACTGATGTTTTAGTATGCCTGTGACAACTAGAAGTCCATTTTATTTCTGTATTGTAGTAGATAATAGAGATTACTTTGAAATAAATACCAATTAAGTCTAAAAACACAGAAGAAGTGGTTGATATAGCTGAGGTCACTGAAATCCCTATATATCTTTGGTTATCACAGTTAGAACAGTAAGGACTCAGGAATATCTAGACAGTTATCATTTGGGATAGTAGCTAAGTAGAAACTTATTCAGTTGCACACTAATAGGAGTCTAGGACAAAATCATCTAGCATGTCTCTTAAAACGCAGTCATAGCTCCCCTATCTAAAGCTTTCAATGCCTAGGTCCTGGATAGGGTGCAGGATTGTATCTTAAAGGGTTAGCCCAGGTAATCCACAGAAACTAGCTAGTTACTATTTTCTTTCTCTTTTTATTTATTTTTCTTCCTCCTATTGGCCTACCTTTATAGATGGTCACTTCCTATCTCAAGGTCATGCAGTAGATAAAATAATGTTGTTGATTATCTTTGAGATTTTGACTGGGTAAAGTTATGTTACAAATTCCTGAACTTCTTTCTTCTCCTTTCTTTAGGCAATGCCCAGAGGGTTACCAGTGTATGAAAGCAGGAAGGAACCCCAACTATGGCTATACAAGCTTTGACACTTTTAGCTGGGCCTTCTTGGCTTTATTTCGCCTTATGACCCAAGATTATTGGGAAAACTTGTATCAGTTGGTAAGTAATACCTCTTTTTATTCAGTAATAGAATCTGCATGGGGAAATGGGGGTTAGGGACCTTTTGTGTGAGATATCTTTATGGAAAACATTAAACAGGCTCTGAGGATAGCATTTCCTGCAGTTGGTAGGTTTAAATATTAAGTGAATTCTTCAGCTCTTATCCCTATTTCATTCATTCATTCATTTATTCATTTGGCGGTACAGAGGATTGAAGCCAAGGTCTTTGCACTAGGCTACATCCTAAGGTGTTGGGATCACAGGCATATATGACCACACCTCTTTCTTGAATGCTTAAATCATGTATAGCCATGGAAGCTTCCAGCATTGGCAGACTTTGCTTGGCCTGGGTAGGTGTCTGCTACATCTACCTACTTTTTAATGTTTCACCATCTGTACCATATTTCCTTTTGGATTTTTTAGACTTAAGGCATCTGTTTAAGAATTATTAAGCATTTGTGCAGGGCACTACGGTAAACATTAGAAGGGTGGAATTTTTACATGCCAGGATTTCAGAGTCTAACAAATATATTAGGTTTTTTTTTTTTTTAAGACAGGATCTCGCTTTGTAGTTCAGGCTTGCCCTGTGTAGCTCAGGTAAGCCTCAAACTCAGCAATCTACCTGCCTTTGCCTCCTGAGTGCTAGGATTACAGGCTTAAGCCTCCAAGCCCTGCATTTGTGGTGCGTGGTCCTGTTTGCCAGTAAGTGTGAGCCACCACACCCGGTATTGTCGTATGTGGTTTCCAGAGATGGAACCAGGGACCTTGTGTTTGTTAGGCAGGCGCTGGAACCACTGACCTAATCTCCAGCCCTAGCATTTTTGAGATTTGTAACACATTAAGACTTGTTTAAGCAAGTTGAAAGGTAAGAATAATGGCTGTACTTTTCGGTTAGACAATATAAATAATTTTGCTGGTTGTAATGGAAAAGTTAGTATAGATGATTGCTGAGAGTCTTCCAACTTAGAAATTCTACAACAACCTATTGTTTTCTTTTTACCCTGGTAACTGTTGATGCCTGTTAGAGAATAAAAAACATACCTCTTTCATCATAAAGGAACTTCTTTAGGGGAAGCTTCTAGTTCAGATCCCCAAATCAATCTTTATCAATTCTGTTGGACAGCCTAGAGTTCCCTGGAATTTGAATCTTTCTCATGAAGTATTTATGATTGACACTTAGCTTTACTTAAATCTATATTTGAAAGACTAAAGACAAAAACACGAGAATGGGGCTGGAGATTTAGCTACTAGATTTAGTGGTTCCGGCGCCTGCCTAGCAAACTCAAAGTCCCTGGTTTTCGATCCCTGGCAACCACATACAACAATACCGGGCATTGTGATTCACGCCTGTAATCCCAGCACTTGGGAGATATAAGCAGGGGATTGCTATGAGTTTGAGGTTTGCTGGGGCTACATACTGAGTTCAGGACCAGCCTGGACTACAAAGCAAGACCCTGTCTCAAAAAAACAAAAAAAGAGAGAAGAGTGGGCTGCATATAGGTAATCTAAAAACCAACTGTTCTTTGCCCTCCACTTACTTACTAGTCTGAAAGGAATAGCTCCAGCTCTAGCATCCTCTTTCTTTTTTCTTTTTCCCTCCTCAGTATTCTTTTTGTCATGGTGCCATATTCTTCTTTTTCCTTTGTTTTGTTTTGTTTCCTTTTGTTTTTTGCCATGTAGTCCAGGTTGACCTTGAACTCATTATGTAGCTCAAGCTACCCTCGAACTCATGGCAAACCTCTTACCTTGGCCTCCTGAGTGCTGGGATTATAGGATGTGCCGTCATACCTGGCCATATTCTTTTTGAAAACTTACCCTGTTACAAGAGGATAAGTTGGATGTCACTCAAATGGACCTGTTAGATGGACCTTTATCTGATGCAAATGTCAAATCTTTGCCTTTATAGACCTTACGAGCAGCTGGGAAAACATACATGATCTTCTTCGTCTTGGTTATTTTTGTGGGTTCTTTCTATCTGGTGAACTTGATCTTGGCTGTGGTGGCCATGGCTTATGAAGAGCAGAATCAGGCAACATTGGAGGAAGCAGAGCAAAAAGAGGCTGAATTCAAAGCAATGTTGGAACAACTTAAGAAACAACAGGAAGAGGCACAGGTTGGTGATTAATACTTTGTAACAGGCCCTTCTTTCTGTCAGATCACAGTGACTAGGACTTTATCTGATTGCCACACCAATTGATCTCTTCTAGACACACTGGCAAATAGAGGTCATCAATCTGATTAAAATAACAAGTAACAACTGTAGGTGGTTGATCCATTTTTTCTGTTTGTCTTAATGGCCAAATTGCTTGTTCAGATGCCCAAGAGATGGGATCTCTGTGTTGGCTGGGCTGGCCTGAAACTCCTGGATTTAGTCCTCCTGTTCTCAGCCTGCTCAATACCTGGGACTATAGTTGTGGGCCACCACCCTGATCCTTTGTTGACTCTCTCAACTCTAGTGCTCTGACTGGAAGGAAATAAGTAACAAGAGCAGTTACAGAGTGCTTTATATAGGTAAAACATTTTTTGTTTGTTGTTGTTTTGTGGTTGTTTTTTGATGTGGGCATGAAGATGGGCCCTCATGTATGCTAAGTGTAGGCTGTACCAAGGATCCCCAGCCCAAACCCAGCCATTTTTGGAAAAGAGCATTAGATTCTAATTAAAAAGAAGATAAAAACAAACTATTAAGTAAAAATTGAAAATCAGACTTGTAGTACCATCACCTGAGTACTTAATTTTCTCTTTTAAAAAGGTTCTTGCCAGGCTGTCTGGCCTTGAACTCTCAATCGTCCTGCTTCAGCCTTCCTAGTGAACCACTGGTCTGCATCACCATTACATCCAGCTAATACTCAGCTTTCTAATCTTTATCTAAATATGCATAGTTTTTTTACATTGTTGTCCCACAATATATAATAAAAGACTTCTATTTCCAGAGTCACTGAAAAGTGCCCCCTTGACACCAAGAAGGCAGTTAAGTTCTTCTCTGAGATATTCAGGAGAGTAAACCCCAAAGTTGTCACCACTAGGTTCTGTTCTGATCAGATTTATTCAGAAAATGGAGACAGCCAGGCCTGACCACAAATTCCTTGAACAGCCTGGTTTTCCCTCCCTTTCTCCATGGGTGGAAAGGACAAGCTTCATCCTTGTTGGCTGGTTCGGGTGGTCCCAACTAATGCTTCTTATCCGTCTGTTGCTGTGTCCCCTTTGCCAGGCTGCCGCAATGGCCACTTCAGCAGGCACTGTCTCAGAAGATGCCATTGAGGAAGAAGGTGAAGATGGGGTTGGCTCTCCTCGGAGCTCATCTGAAATTTCTAAACTCAGTTCAAAGAGTGCCAAAGAAAGGCGTAACCGAAGAAAGAAGAGGAAGCAGAAGGAACTCTCTGAAGGAGAGGAGAAAGGAGATCCTGAGAAGGTGTTTAAGTCGGAGTCAGAAGATGGTATGAGGAGGAAGGCCTTTCGGTTACCAGACAACAGAATAGGGAGGAAATTTTCCATCATGAATCAGGTAAGCTGTTCATGTTGAGTCAGAAAAGCCTGAGAAAATCTGCCGGGCTTGGTGGCTCAAGCCTGTAATCCCAGCACTCGGGAGGCAGAGGCAGGAGGATTACTGAGTTCGAGGCTTGCCTGGGCTACATAGTGAGCTCAGGTCCAGCCTGAACTACAAAGCGAGACCCTGTCTCAAAAAAAAAAAAAAAAAAAAAAAGCCTGAGAAACTCCAGCGTTCCTAATCATGCTTGCTTTTGTTTTCCTCTCTGGCCCCACAGTTTCCAGACCTATCCCTGCATCCTTATTCTTTCCTCTCCATTTTCCATGTCGTTCTCCTTAGGAGCCATAAAACTTTGTGAGATCATGCAAATACAGTGTAGCCAGTGAAAAAACAGTGACCAAAGACACAACTGTTAGGGCTTCTAGGCATAAAAGATGGAGCTGATGAAAGAAAGAAAGAGAGAGAAAGAAAGAAGAAAGAAAGAAAAGAGAGAGAGAACCATTAGAGATACTGAGAGAATCAAGAGTTAGGGACACAGGGCCGGAGGGTTAGCTCAGTGGTTCCGGCGCCTGCCTCGCAAGCGCAAGGACCTGAGTTCGATCCCCGGTAACCACATATAATGCTGGGTGTGGAGACACGCCCACCAGCAATCAACACTGCATACCACAATGCCGGACGTGGTGGCTCACGCCTGTCATCCCAGCACTCGGGAGGCAGAGACAGGAGGATTGCTGAGTTTGCGGCGGCTTGCCTGGGCACCATAGTGAGCTCAGGGCCAGCCTGAACTACAAAGCAAGA
>PVIC010025366.1:0-25307 GCA_004025085.1 Thryonomys swinderianus
GCTTGCGAGGCAGGCGCTGGAACCACTGAGCTAACCCTCCGGCCCTTTTCTGAAATTTTTTTCAACCCAGACTCTGCTGGTGTAGAATCCAGGGATATGGAAGACTGAGTGTATGCAAGCATTAGTTGTATTTATACATTCTAAGAATGAACAATTTAGGTATTCTAAGAAATGAAATTAAGAAAATAATTCCTTAAATAATAACATCAAGAGCAAAATATCTAGGAATAGATTTTAAAAATACATAAGCCTTGGGCCGGAGGGTTAGCTCAGAGGTTCCGGTGCCTGCCTCGCAAGCACAAGGTCCTGAGTTCAATCCCCGGAAACCACATATAATGCTGGGCGTGGAGACTCATGCCCACCAGCAATCAATACCACATACCACAGTGCCGGGCGTAGTGGCTCATGCCTGTAATCCCAGCACTCGGGAGGCAGAGGCAGGAGGATTGCTGAGTTCCAGGCTTGCCTGGGCTACATAGTGAGCTCAGAGCCAGCCTGAACTACAAAGTGAGACACTGTCTAAAAACAAAAACATAAGCCTTTCACATTGAAAACTATCAAACATCACTGCAAGAAATTACAGATGACTCTAATCAATGGAACAAGTTATGTTCATGTATCAAGGAGTAAATGTTGGCATGGTAATAATCTTAAAATCAATACAGAGATGAAATGTAATCCCTGTCAAAACTTCAATACCACATACCACAGTGCTGGGTTTGGTGGCTCATGCCTGTAATCCCAGCACTTGGGTGGTAGAAACAGCAGGATTGCTGAGTTTGAGGCTTGCCTGGGCTACATAGTGGGCTCAGGAAGAGCCTGAAATACAAAGCGAGACCCTCTCTCAAAACAAAAACAAAAACAAAAACAAAAACAAAAATACTTCAGCTGCTTTTATTTGTAGAAATTTATACATTAATTCTAGAATTTACTTGGAAATGCAAAAGATTCAGAATAGCCAGAAACTTGAATAAGAAAACAAAGATGAAAACTGCACATCTTCTGATTTGTATATCACATCTTCCACTGATATATATCAGTGGAATAGAGTTACAGGTTCAGAAATAGTCCCTTATTATTAACAAATTTCCAGTAAGGGTATCAAGATAATTCAAAAGAGGGAAAACGGCTCCACAATAAAAGGGTTTGGAACAGCTAGATATCCACTTTCAAAGGAATGAAGCTGGATCCTTACCTTACATGCTATACAAAAATCAACTCCAAAAGTATTACAGGCCTAAGAGAAAGCACTATCACTATAAAATTCTGAGTAAATCTTTGGGGCCTTTGACCAAGCAACACCTTCTCTGAAATGACACCAAAAGCACAAATGGCAGAAGAAAAAAATATAACTAGTCTTAATCAAAATTAAGAGCCTTTGTAACTCAAAGGGCATCATTTAGAAGATGAAAAGACCATACAGAAAAATAAAATACTTGTAAATGAAATATCTAGTAAAGGACTTCTCTCCAGAGTACATAATTAACTGTTTACAACAGAACAATAACAAGACAACCAAATTCAAAAATAGACAAAGGAGTCTATGGCCACATCACTCTGCACTCGATCTCATACAAAAGTAGACAAAGCATCTGAACAGACATTTTTCCAAAAAAGATATGCTAATGGCCAATAAACACTTGTAAAGATTTTTAACTTCACTAGCTATTAAGGAAAGACAAAACAAAAAACCACAACAAAGTACCACTTAATTCCCACAAAGACAGCTAATATAAAAAAGTAACAATAACAAATGTTGACAAAGACATGAGAAATTTTAACGTTTATATATTACTTGTGAGATTATAAAATGGTGTGTTCACTTTGGAGAATCATTTAGCACTTCCTCAGAAAGTTTAATTTAGAGTGACCATATGACCTGGTAATTCCAACTGAATTGAAAATTATGTTCATGCAAAAATGTATACATACATGTTTCTGCTATCATTATTAATAGTCATAAAATGGAAATAATCCAAATGCCCATCAATTGATTGAAAAAAATAAATCAGTGAATGGATAAATTGTATACTCAAACAATGGAAAAACTTATCAGTAAATTAGAATTAAGTATTTATACATACTACTACAATATGGATAAACCCTTAAAACATGGGTGAAACATAAAACATTATGCTAAGTGCAAGAAGCCAATAAAATAGAGTTCCTTTAGGTTTAGTGAAAATGTCCTTAAATAAGATAGCAGTGAAGGTCATGTAATTCTATAGGTATAATAAAAAATCACTGAATTACATGCTGTAAGAGTGAATTTAATAATAAGTAAATTATATTTTAATAAAAGTTCTACTTAAAAATATGGTATAATTTGGGCACTCATGGTTTTCAACTTCCATGGTTATTTTTCTCCTAATTCAGATAATTCAGAAGTTACCATGATGCCGGGAGCTCTGGCAGAAAATAAAGGTGACAGCAAATGACATTTCAGAATGGGTTCTAAGGGTTCTAAGGGTTCTAAGGCACCAGGAGCAATGGCCCGAGGATAGCCCGAGTTGTCAGGCTACTCTCCAAGCCTGGGAAAGGAAGCCAACCTGCTTCTGTCCTTCACAGACACTGGTGACTCGAGTTGCTGATGAACACGCTGCAATGTTTTTTTTTTTTTTTTTTTTTTTTTTTGAGACAGGGTCTCGCTTTGTAGTTCAGGCTGGCCCTGAGCTCACTCTGTAGCCCAGGCAAGCCTCGAACTCAGCAGTCCTCCTGTCTCTGCTTCCTGAGGGCTGGGATTACAGGCGTGAGCCACCACACTGGGCACTGTGTATGTGGTGTTGATTGCTGGTGGGTGTGAGTCACCATGCCCAGCATTGTATGTGGTTATCGGGATTGAACTCAGGACCTTGAGCTTGAGAGGCAGGTGCCAGAATAACTGAGCTAAATCTCCAGCCCCACTCTGCAATGTTTAACACCCCCTTTTATGCTTTAAAAATCAGTACAAGCAATGGCATCTTTCAGAGTCAGGCAATTTCAAACATAACTAAAGCAGTTCTTTAAAACTGCCTTCTTTATGAAGCCTTCTGGCCAGAGGAGAATAATTCTTGATGACCCAGGACATTATTTAGTATTAAACAAAGTAATCTCTTTAGATGAGGATAAGAGAGAGGGAAATAACCAAATCTGAAGTTATAGATCAGTTCAGCAACTAAACAGACACTCCTTTCTCCTGTTTTCTGTCACAGTTATAGTTAAGGCCTGTATCTCCACGCTGTCATGGATCTGTAGCCTTTGAAGGAAAGCAAATTGTAAATTTAAGACAGAACTGCCTCAGTTTACTGTTTCTATGTTGACATCTTATTACAGTCATGTTTTTTTTTTCTCTTGGAGAAAAAAGAGCCAAACCACTCTTACTTGTTGTCAAATATTTCATAGGTACATTGTCCAGGATGCGAAGGAAAACCTGTCAGTATTTCTTTCTTGATTCTCCCTCCCATCACTACTTTTACTCCTTCTCAAGCTTAACTTCTTTGCTTTCTGATTAGTTGGTCCCATTTGAAACCTCAGTTCTATTTCTTTAAGAAAAGAAGAGGGAGGGCCGGAGGGTTAGCTCAGTGGTTCCGGCGCCTGCCTCGCAAGCGTAAGGACCTGAGTTCGATCCCCGGTTACCATATATAATGCTGGGCGTGGTGGCTCACGCCTGTCATCCCAGCACTCGGGAGGCAGAGACAGGAGGATTGCTGAGTTCGCGGCGGCTTGCCTGGGCACCATAGTGAGCTCAGGGCCAGCCTGAACTACAAAGCAAGACCCTGTCTCCAAAAAGCAAAAAAAAAAAAAAGAAATTAAAACTCACTTTTTTAGTTACCTTTTCTCATTAATATCCAACACCCAAAGATCAAGGAAGAAAGGTTTAATTCACAGTTTGTAAGAGTTTTCAATTCATAGTTGGCTGGCTCCAAGGCAGGGTGGAAGGGCAAAGCGACATCACAGACGAGAAACAGTTCATGGCAGGCAGAAGGCAACATGAAAGCAGCAAGGGGTAAGCTGTGAGACAAGCAAGAACCGTCTTTCTGCCCCTTCTATCTATCCAGGCTGCATGCCTTAGGGTAGATAGTGCTCATACCCAGGGTGGGACACCCTTTATCCTACCAGAACTACACCAAACCCATCAGTGAATTAATTTAGTAATAACACACCCTTGATCCAAGCATCACACACTCTTGATCCAGCCACCTCTGAAACGCACAACTTATGACTGCATGAGGCTTTGGACGGACACCTAGACAGAAGCCGTAACATTTCTGTTCTTATAAAAACCTGAACCCAAATGTTCACAGCAGGTTTATGCATAATAGTCCAAAAGTACACCTGAACGTCAACAGGTGGGTGGATAAACAAACTATGGGACACCCGCACCACAGAATCCTACACTACAACAAAAATGGCAAAGGTGACACACACACAGTCTGAACAGATCTCCAGAGCACTATGGCGAGTGAAGAACAGCCAGTATCAAAGGCCTACACACTGCATTATCCGATTTAGCTTACATTCTTAAGAGAATTACAGAAATGGCAAAAAGGTTTGGGAGTGGGGGTGGGCAAAGGGGTGACGATAAAGGAGAAGGACAAAGTGGTTCCCTTGTGGTCAGGGAGCAGTTTTGCATCCTGAAGTAGACAGATGATGAAATTTTACTGAACTCTATGCAAACCTGCAGGAGCGCAATTAACAGCTGATGAAATCCGCAGATCTGTACTGTAATTACTGTTATGTCAATTTTTTGGTTCGGTAACAGACTATCGTAATGTAAGATGTTACCAACTGAAGAAGATGCCGAAAGGGTTATGGGATCCCTGGCCTATTTTTGCAACTTCTCGTGAAGCCTGCAATTATTTCAAAACAGAAGGGTTTTTAATGTGGGAGAAAAACAAAACTTCCGAGTCACGTACATCGCTCATGTATACAGTGCATGCTATTGACACAATGAGAGGGCTCTGCAGGGACAGAGGACAAACAAACTCCAGGGCCCTTAGCCAGTCCTTCGTCGAAACAGGACTTGTGTTTTCTTGTCAGGGGACAGGAACTGACCCTCAAGCCAAGTGCATTCCTCGGGAGCTAAACTTGAGGCCGCAGCCCTGGGCCCTACGCAGCGAAGACCGGTGAGGGCGCCCCTCCCCCAGTGCCCTGTGCACCCCAGGCCGCCGGGCTGCCCTGCGAGGAAGCCGGCTTGATCTCTTAGCGCGGCCCCTCCCCCATCTTCTACTACTTTCCAATGAAAGCTTTTTCCTTAAACTCACACCTAATGCCGGTTTTAATCCCGAACGTCCACAGTGCCACCTCGGTGACTCCTCACAGCAGCCCGAGGCGCCGATTCCTGTTGGCCAAAGTCCCCCGAGGAGACTGCGTCCTCCCTCGGGCTGGGGACCCCGGGCCCCGGCGCCTGAATATTCCGACGTCCCCGGCTCCCTCTCTCCCTCCCCGGGCCAGCGTGGGCCGAGGGGAACGCGAGGGCCTCGGCCTGGCCCCGTCCACGCCGCGCCCCGCTCGCCCCCTGCCGGCCCGGGAGATGTAAACGCTGGGCTCGCGCGTCCGGAGAGCGCGCTGCCTGGAGCCGGCGCCGGCCGGGGAGGGAGGAGGCGCCCGCCGCTCCCGCCTTCGGTCCGCAGAGACCATTTTCCCGCGAGCAGGAGCGGGAGACCTTTAAAGCTTTCGTCGCCGGTTTAAAAACAAAAACAAAGCAACTCACTGCGGGGAAGAAAGGCAGGGGGCGGAGGGGGCGCGCGGAGCCGCCGCGCGCTGGGTCGCCCTTCTCCTCGCGGCCCTGTGCCCTCCGGCCCTGCGCCCTCCGGCTCTTGGCTCCGCGCAGGCCCCGCGGCGACGTCGGCCCCGGCCCGGGCGGGCGGCAGGTGCCCGAGGGGATCCGGGAGGCAGGAAGGTGCCTTCTGGCTTCGTGAAATTCACGTCTACTTCTGTGTGTTCCTGATGTAAGTGCGAGAGTCGTTTCCAGAGAAATTGGGAAGAAAGCATTTTCTGCCTCAAAGTGTCGCGGGCGTCGGATAATGTTTGTCTGGGGGGACAAACAGCAAGCCTTGGAGTCCTTCGGTAGACCCCTTCTTCCTCAGACTCTCCGGAAAGTTCGCTCCCCCTCGGCGAATCAACCCTGGGCCCGACCTCATCCCGTGCTGCCTCCCTTCCGGGAGCCTGGGTGTCTCTGTGCGCAGGAGGCAGGAGACCCCCTAGACCTCTCTGAGGTGCATCGTGGTTCCCCCGTCTAACAAATGCACTCCTGGGCTTGGTTACTTGAGCTTTTTCCTTCAGCTCCATCAATTACCTCCTCTGAAAATGAAAGAAATACTATTGTATTTACCCAGCAGGTAACTGAGAGGATCCGGTATAAGAGTCCCTCAAGAACTACCGAGTAGTAGTATTTCCAGCTATGAAATATTTCTTCTTCCTGCTTCATAGTTATTTAGGATCCGTAAACATCAGAGGAGAGGGCTGGAGATTTAGCTCAGTGGTTTTGGTGCCTGCCTCGCAAGAGCAAGGTCCTGAGTTCAATCCTGGTTAACCACATACAATGCTGGGCGTGGTGACTCACACCCACCAGCAATCAATACCGCACACCACAGTGCCAGGCGTGCTCACGCCTGTCATCCCAGCACTCGGGAGGCAGAGGCAGGAGGATTGTTGAGTTCGAGGCTTCCCTGGGCTACATAGTGATTTTTTTTTAATTGTTTTGAGCCAGGGTCTTGCTTTGTAGTTCAGGCTGGCCCTGAGCTCACTATGTAGCCCAGGCAAGCCTCGAACTCAGCAATCCTCCTGTCTCTGCCTCCCAAGTGCTGGGATGACAGGCATGAGCCACCATGCCCGGCTGGGCTATATAGTGAGCTCAGAGCCTGCCTAAACTACAAAGCGAGACCCTGTCTCAAAAAAAAAAAAAAAATCAAAGGAGAAAGCTGGATAGATCTTTATAAATAACCCGATTATTTTTATTAACATCTATAAAAGTCTGGTAGCAAATTCAAGCTTTTGTTAGAGATGATAGGATTTTTTTTTTTTGTCGTATGGAAAGATAGAACCCACGTCCTCACAATGCTAGCTAAGTTCTCTACCACCGAGCTACATCCCCAGAACTTTTCATTTTTTTTTATTTTGAGACAGAGTCTCAGTAGTTTGCCCGAAATGGCCCCAAATTTGAGTCTCCCTGCCTCAGCCTCCTGGGCAGCTGGGATTACAGGCACGCAGGAAGTAGGTAAGATTGCCATAGAGAACAGAGGGAAGGATGGTGTGCGTCTCATTTCAAGCACTCTGCCCAGCACACAGGAGGCATTCAGTCAACAAATATTGATGTTACGCCTCACGATGTGTGCTGAACTTGTAACGGAAAATAAAACGGTCTCGGCTCTTATCTGTTCAAACTACGCCAAAGTCAGAGCTGACCCGACCTGGAGCCCCCCACGTCTGGCCCACTCCCTGCTTCCCCCATTCTCACTTCTCCTCTCCAATGACATTATTCTCCTTTCTTTTCTTTCTTCCTATGTACTTAGTTTTGTTCATGTCATTTAAAATGTTGTCGTAGTGGTTCTCTGCTTCTTGTCTTGGAAGTTCCACTTAAGCTCAAGTCTTCCCAGAGGTACAGTGGACCCTTCACTTATGAATTCAGTTAATTCCCGAGACGTGATTGTAACTCAGGTCGGTCAACTGAAGCCTCAGGCTCCACTACGCGGCCTTCAGAGTCCCTCTCCTGTACACAGGCCGATCTCAGTATCTTTAGAGAGACACTGGACCAGGAGTTCTCAGTTAACCCCACACAGGAAAGGGAGTTGTCACGTTCTGGCCAGAACTCTGTGGTGGATAAATGCATATCTGGGACCATTTGGGAGCACAAGTCAGTGTTTGGGTGGTAATTCAAGACTTTGTGGGTAAGTTAAAACTAAAATTCCAGTGGTAACCCAACTTGTTCAGGCCAAGCCAGTCGTAGGTGGAGGGTCCACTGTACTTTTACACTCTCCTAGTTAGGAGCAATCTCTCCTGCCTCCTTCTGCCTCTGGCAGAGCTCTTTTCATAGTCTGCGGTCTCTTAAATATTAAGCACTTAGCATTTTCAGTGAACAATACAGATGCCTCTTTGTTCTTTGCCCTGCCCCCTCCCCCACTGTGTAGCTGTCACTTATCATGGCCTTTGGTATGATGAGTAGAAACCAATCACTGCGGTTATGCTCCAGCAGGGACTGGTTCAGGTGCGGGCGGCCGCTTTCTCGAATATCCAGTTCCGGCTGTTCCAGTGCTCACTACCAGCTGGCTTCGGGTGAAATGTATGTTTAGTGAGGGGAAGAGAAGAGCTTTCCATGCTAACGACGCTATTTATCATCACCATTTGGAATTCATCTTTTTTTCACCAAAAATATTGGAGGCAATTGATTCTACCATTAAATTGCAGCCAGTGAAAGATAAATTATTTACTGCTCTTGTGTCTTGGTCTTTTGGGGCCACCAGAAAGCGATACATACCATACTGTAGAGAGCATGTAAACCATATAAATGTCATGTATTCTAGAGGCTGGGAAGTCCGAGACAAGGTAGACTCGGTGGCTGGAGAAGTCCCATGTTCTGGCTCACAAACGGCGCCTTCTTGCCACCCCCCTATGTGGTGGAAAAGCTAAGGGGCTTTTAGGCTTCATCTATCAGGATTTTAATCTCAGGGCTCCACCCACCCAGCCACCACTACAGGCTGGGAACCTTAATTTCCCCCAACTGCTGTATTGGAAGGTGGGGCCCAGTGGGAGGGGCTTGAGTCCTGGGGGTGGAGCGTTTCTCAAGGAGTGGTTTAGAAGTTTCAAGAGATTGCCATCCCTTCCCTTCTTCCCAAACCCGTACTTCCCCTTCCCTTTTCCACCGAGAGTTGAAGCAGCCTGTGGACCTCACCAGATGCAGCTCGACTTTGCAGCCTCCAGAACCAGGAGTTAAAATAACCTCTGCTCTTTATATAGCACCCCACTCAGGCATTCTGTTACAGCAACAAAAAATGGACTAAGGCAATGAGCTAATCATGTCCAAGGCCTCACCTCCTAACACCGAGGCCTTGGGGATTTCAACCTGTGCACATGGGAGGACCCAAACATTCAGACCACAGCACATGGCATTCAGATCATACCATATTACTAGAAGCACTACAAATGCTAGTCAGTTTTGAGGATCTGCAGGACACACACCAAAGTCATCCACAGAACCAAACTCCTACTTCGTCCATGGGATATCAGGAATGTGGCCTCTGTGCTACCACTAGTGTGTGGCACAGGATGGAGACAGGCAGCCACCCAAGGGATTTCAGTGAGCCCTGGGTGCACAAGCGTCACCACAAGTCATCTCACTGCAGGCAGCAAGTAGCGGGACATCGGTCCAAGTCAAAAAGGACATTTCAGGGCTGGAGGGTTAGCTCAGTGGTTCCGGTGCCTGCCTCACAAGCACAAGGTCCTGAGTTCGATCCCCAGTAACCACATACAATGCTGGGTGTGGAGACTCACACCCACCAACAATCAATACCGCATACCACAGTGCCGGGCGTGGTGGCTCACGCCTGTCATCCCAGCACTCAGGAGGCAGAGACAGGAGGATTGCTGAGTTCAATGCTTGCCTGGGCTACATAGTGAGCTCAGGGCCAGCCTGAACTACAAAGCGAGACCCTGTCTCAAAAAAAAGGACATTTCAGTTACTGCTGAAATAAAGGAAACCAGATAATTGCATTGATACCTAAACAAATCTTTTGATGTGTGTTTATTTTCCTTTAAAGTCCTTGATAATTATAATGTGACTGCATAGCCAGCCTAATAGGTTTCTGCTGATTTGGGTAACTAATAAAATATTTTAAAATCTCTCCAAACCATTTCAGGTATGTACACAGTTCAAACTAATGGTTCCACTTTGTTTGGGTCAGAACTTATAGAATAGTGGTAAGGAAAGGGAAGTAAATCTCATTTTGGCTTTTAAATAAAAATTCTCTTGTCTCAATCTCCTGAAGATGTACATAGTTTACTGTTGAGTGTGCATTGCAACATTACTCCTGAATAAGCAGGTGAATCGTGGACAGTTTTATTTAGGGTGTGACATGATTCTAGGAAAGTTACTTGATCTCTGAGATCTTATCAGTTTTGTTCATGAGCCAAATGAGACCAGTTAGCTCTACTCCCCAGGCTTATGGGAAACAGAGTAAAATATGGATGTGTCCACCACTGTCCCAGCCTGCAGAAGAGGCTTCTCCTCCTAACCTGTCCAATTCCTACCATAATTTTAGCTTGCAGCTATATATATTTTTAAAAATATTCCCTTGAAATGAATTTTATCTTAATTAAGGTTTACTATTTTAATTAGGCTCAAGACAATTTAAAAGGATGAACATTCCCCCAAATGAAATAATAATCAGATATCATTTTAAACCTCACCTTTTGACGAATCCACTGCAAGTTGACAATTATATGTGAGTGAAAACTGTTCACATATAAAGGCATATACAGATCTGAGCTATTGTTTAAGAGACTTCATAATTTATATTTTTAAATGAAAGTTTCTGGACAAACATGGTGTGCATGCCTATAACCCTAGCACTCAGGAGGCTGAGTCAGGAGGATTACTGGGAATTTGAGGCCAACTTTAGCTATAGAGTGAGTTCTGGGTTTATCTGGAATATATAGCAAGACCCCGTCTCAAAATAAAGCCGAGAGAGAGAGAGAGAGAGAGAGAGAGAGAGAGAGACTGCTTCAGAATGGTTATGATGTTATCGGACATCAGGGTGTGCCAGGATTTTAAAAAACTTTATCTCATTTAATGGCTTTTCCTGGAGTGTGTGTGCGTGTGGTACTGGAGATTGGACCCAGGAGATCATGTATGCTAGGCCAACGCTCTACCACTGAGCAAGATTCCTAGCTTTTAATTTTTTTTCCATGAGACCAAGTCTCACTAAATGACCCAGGTCGGCCTTGCCAGTGTAATGCTCCTGTCTTCCCCTCCTACGTAGCTGGATTACACAAGTGTGTCACCACACACAGATATAAACACTATTATGATTTACATTTTATGTAATGTGATACATAACTCAGTGAGGTGAAGTTACTTGCCTAAGGTCACACAGCTACCAAGGGGTAGAACCAGGATTCAGACACAAGTGGGCTCCAGAATCCATTGACAAGACTACATTTTATCTGAGCCATACTGCGGGACAGCAACCACAACTGGGATACCTGGAGCCTTTGTGTCCAGCTACCAAAAAGCAGCCCACGCATAGGAGACAAGCCCTGGCTTCACCTCTCCTCGGACTGTCCTTTCCCCTTCTTTCTCTGAAACTTTCCTTTCTTTATTCTCTGAAAGTCCCTTTTTTTTTTTTTTTGCTTTTGAGACAGGGTCTTGCTTTGTAGTTCAGGCTGGCCCTGAGCTCACTATGGTGCCCAGGCAAGCATTGAACTCAGCAATCCTCCTGTCTCTGCCTCCCGAGTGCTGGGATGACAGGCGTGAGCCACCATGTCCAGCATTGTGGTATGCGGTGTTGATTGTTGGTGGGCGTGTCTCCACGCCCAGCGTTATATGTGGTTTCCGGAGATCGAACTCAGGACCTTGCCCTTGCTAGGCAGGCGCCGGAACCACTGAGCTAACCCTCCGGCCCTTAAAGTCCCTCTTTAACAAGCATCTCCCCCGCCATACCTTCCATAAACCATTTCCATAACAATGAGTGCACTAAAGGCTAGGGATGGAGTTCAGGGCACCTGGCTGGCAAGGGCAAGGTCCTGTGTTCGGTTCCTGTAGGGGGATCTGGTACACTTCTTCACACCGCAGACTCTTCTGCTAAGGCTCCGGCCCAGTGCTGAGGACACCAGTCCAGTTCCAAGAGTCCTGAACTGTGAGGCGTCACAGGGGAGGCTTTTAGGTAGAGTGCAGCACTCCGCTCCCAGCAGTCCCCAGGGATCCCTTCAGAAACTCTCTCACAGGGGCCCAGGCGGCTCCCTGAGAGGGTGCAGGACAGGCGGGCATGGCGCTGAGGCGACAGACTTGAAACTGAAAACACAGCTCCTTCTCCCAAGTCTGTCTTCTAGAATCACTGAACACAAGGCTTCCCAGGAGAAAGCTTCAGTGCATCCCACAATCAGCATTTGTGTTTGGATTCGTATCTAAAATGTGCCCCCAAAGCCTCATGGACTCCTAGGCAGGACTTCTGGAAGGCGAGTGGGTTACGCGGGTTATAACTGACCTGTCGCTGGGAGGTGGGGCTGGGGGAGAGGTGAATCATGGGGGTGACCTGGGCCTTCCCTTTCCCCTCACCTCCCTGGGCCTCTCTGCTTCTGCTGCCCTGCCGTGGACTGCTTCTCCGCCGTGATGCCCTCGGCCCTTGCAACCTGCTTGCAGCCACCTGACTATGCCCTGAAACCTCTACAAACTGAGCTGAAATAAACCCCCCTTCTTAGCGCTGTGCGTCAGGTGGGGCGTCTCAGCCACAAGAGAGGAACAGACAGTGGCATCTGCTCTGCCCCGCCGGCTCCTCTCCAGGGTGCAGAAACATGTGCGATCCAGACAGGGAACACAAATCAGGGTAGCAGTTCATTGTCCTTGGTGCAGTAAGGGACGGAGAGCCCAGCCCTGCCTTGTCTTTGAGCGTTTACTTCAGAACACTTAAAATTGCAAATTCTCTCCCTGCCCTTTAAGAAGTGTGTGAATCTTAAAAGTGTTGGAAGTGCTTCTTAAGGACCGAAGAGCCAACTCTGAACAGAAAAAGAGAGACGGGGTCCTCATCTGCCAGTCCACGTGGAGGGGGTGTCCAGGTGCCAGGCTCTGGGCTGCAGTTGCAAAACTGCCGCCCAGCTGAGACACAGGAGGAGTTTCGCGTCCCCTGGGG
This sequence comes from Thryonomys swinderianus, assembly GCA_004025085.1. NCBI lineage: Eukaryota > Metazoa > Chordata > Mammalia > Rodentia > Thryonomyidae > Thryonomys > Thryonomys swinderianus. Next base: position 12,822 of record PVIC010025366.1, read on the forward strand.
AAGGTAGGTGACTGGCACATGTGGCCCAAATGCCACGCCAGAGGGCAGATGCCACCATCCAGCCCCTCACCCCACAGATGTAGCAGGCTGTGTCCACCAAGGCACACAGTAGGGTGGGGCTTCTTTTGGTCTCGCCAATCTCTTTCTCCCTTTTGGGTTGAATGTCTGTTCAGTGATAAAATGGTTTTCTTTCTCTTCCACCTGTGTGGAGAGGCTTCTGGGTTGGCAGGAGTTTTGTTTGTTTACTATTTGTGGGTCCTGGGATTTGAACTGGCTCCCAGACCTTGTTTCTAAGGACATTTCCCCACTGTGTTCAGGACCTGGGAAGACAGGCCAGGACTGCACGGCACAGCACCTGGGCCCAGCCGGCTGTTCAAAGATGGAGCCTGAAGGTCCCAGACACACCCGTCATCAAGGTCCACGGGCCCCAGGGGGTGCGAGGTCCCAGGATGCAGGGGAACCCTGTTCTTTAAGGTCCAGCGTGAGTGCGGTGACCGGTGTGAGTAGCAGGACGGTGACTCTGGAGGGGACACGGCCGGCCTGCTCTCCTCAACCTGACCTTACACACAGGTCAAAGTTTGGTCTTGTTGAACCGCAAGGCTGGGTTCAGCACGTCCCCGTCGGGGCCTGTGACTCACTGTTCCCAGTAAGCTCCCTGGGGGCCCCGTCAAAGCACATCTGGAGGCGCAGCACGTTAGAGGAAGAGGATGGTGGTCATGAGGGGAAGGGACAGGTCCCTGGGGGGATGGGAGGAGTCAGCCGGAAGGAGCCCCGGAGAAAAATCACGTATCTCTCAGGGCAGCCGGAAGTCACAGTTTTGTCCTTCAGGAGGACCCCAAGGCTTCTGGGGCTAGTCCCTGTGCAGGCAATGGGAAGATAATAGAAATTCTGGGTCCTACGGGACTCTGCTGTCCTCTAACCACACCTTGCCTAATTTTGGCTGATTCTCTTCAAAGTTAGACCCTGCTATTGTGGTTTGACTGTGAAATGTCCTGTAAAGACTTGTGGATTGAGGGCTCAAACCCCATACAGCAGTGTCCAAGGTGAGGCCTTGGGGCCAAGTGGCTGCTGAGGGGCCTCGCTGATGGCTTAGCTCACTGATGAGTTCAGAGCCCAACCAGCTCTCAGGAGCGGCCCCAGGTGGAGGAAGCAGGTCACTGGGGTGTGGCCTCTGGCGGGCCTGGTCTGTCCCCAGGGCCTTTCCTCCCCCTCTCTGGTTCTTTCCTGTACTCACTGTTTCTTGGCTCCAGGAGGTGAGCAGCTTTCCTCCCCCAGACCCTTCTACCTTCATGTCTCTGCATTGGAGCCAGCTGACTACAAACTGAAAACTTTGAAACCTTGAAAAAGAATAAACTTTTCGTATTGGGGTTGTTTGTCCCAGCACCAAATAGCTGACTGATACATTTGGCTAAATAGCACTAGATAAAGCTCATGCTACTTCCCGTAGGATATAAATTACTCAAAGCTCACTGGAAAGTGCTAGTAGGAGACAGTTTTGTCTACCAAGGCCCGGATGTGTTTGGAGAACACGTGACTGAGCCCCCTGTAGTTTGGTAAGGGGACTACCACAGTCAAGCTGGGGTGAAAGCAAAGAGCTTCACAGCATGGAGTCTTCATCGGCAGCTGTAGGCACGCTGCTGTGCTGCGTGGGTATGCACACTCGGGCTGGGTTGGGCTGGGGAAGAGCTGACCTTGGCCACTGGCCCCACATAGCCCTGGCTTCAGGGCTGCATGCGACTATGGCCTTGGCGGTTTGCACATCTGCCTTCAAAGGAATGAGAAGTTGCTGCTGGTCTAATGCTCTCATTCTTTTAGACGGATCATGCCAAACCGCTCCATCCCCGGGTAGTTCATCCCACCCTCACCCCAGGGTCCCCAGTGTCTCTTCCCCCCTCCCCTCTGCTGAGCTTCAGGTTAGAACTCTTTTCTGAACAAGATCTAAACTAGCCCCTCAGCTGGGCTTCTCCATGCTCAGTGATGGAGACACCCATAACCAGATGAGGTTTCTTTTTTCTTGGCCTCATGTGCTGCACAGCAAAGTCTCAGTGAACGACAGGCGGCAGGTGGGACGCTGGTCTCAGAAGGCTGCATTGCCCAGGGCGGGGGAGCGGTCTTAGTGTAAGTTCCCTCACGATGCTGGCACAGTGGTGATACTGCCTGTCACCATCCTAACCTTAGATTCAAGACCAGAAGCTACAGGGATTACAATTAAGTCATTAAGTAAACACTGATTTCATATGTGACAAGGAAATTACAGCATAGGAGGAAAATAATAAAAATCTCGAGAGGCACAACTGTGTTCAATGAAGATTTGAGACATCATCAGACCATCACCTGCCAGAGGCCCTAAGACCCTTTTCACGGCCCCGGGAGACAGATTGAGGCTATCTTCAGCCCCTTGCTGCTTAATCTTCAATGAAGCTCTCTCTTACTGACATGTGACATTATATACAGTTCTTAGAGCACAGCCTGTCATACAGCAGTGCAATTAACTTTTGCTAGCAGAGTAAATAGACTGAGGATTTCAACGACACGAGTCTGGGTTCCTGTAAACCTGCTGTTTGAAGGGCTACCAGAGCGCCCTCTGGTGGTGACATGGGACTGAGCAAGCAGCTCCTTAGGGCAATGAGGGGACCGAGAAAAGGAAAAAAATAGGAGAAATACTTCCAGATGTCCAGGAGAGGGTGCTGTTTACAAAGATTGGAGGCTGAATTTAGAATGTGGTATTTGATGCAATCTAAAACTGAAATTGAGCCATTTCCTGATAGGCCAGAATTTACGTGTCCCTTACAACGTGGAAGCAGCTCTCAAAAATTTGGGAACTACTCCCAAGAACATAACCATCAAAACAAAGAGATTAGGGCCAGAGATATATCTCCCCTCACAAACTCAAGGTCCTGAGTTCAATACCCAGTAAGCACATACAATACTGGGCGTGGTGACTCACGCCCACTGGCAATCAGTACCACATACCACAGATGCCATCCTTGGTGGCTCAAACCTGTCACTCCCAGCATTTGGGAGGCAGAGGCAAGAGGATTGCTGAGTTCCAGGTTTGCCTGCGCTACATAATAAGCTCAGGCCCAGCCTGAACTACAAAGTGAGACCCTGTCTCAAAAAGAGAGAGAGAGAGAGAGAGATTACCTAATTCTGTGGCTCATCCCTGGAATCACATCTACTGGAAAGTCTGAGGCAGATTTAATGGTTCAGGGCCAGCCAGGATAATTTAATGGGAGTTTGTTTCAAACTAACACTTTAAAAAAACGGGGGTGGGGATGTAGCTCAGTGTAAAATTTTGGGCTCAATCTAAATCACTAAAAGGAAAGAAACAAGAAAAAAACCCTGAGGCCTTTCTTATCAAGACCCAATGGAAGAACACAATCCTTTCTTTGATAACTGCTGCGGACAAACAGAGCCAGCCTAGTGCCTGCTGCCTTGTCAAGCCTTTGTGCTGCTCATTTGTTTCTACTGAGACCAGCTGTGCCTCCCTCCACAACGTCCCGCTCAGAGCGGGCAAACCTCTTTTCCTCTATCCTCACACGTTCATAAATGTCTCCTGCTAACTGTGGTGTTTCAGAGAGCATCAGGCCCTCCCACCCGAGATGCCCCCAAGCTGGTCGGACCTCAAATCTCAGACCAGTGGGACCTTAGATTCAGGACCAGAAGCTACACGGATTACAATCAGGTCATTAAGTAAACACTGATTTCATATGTGCCAGGAAATTACAGCATAGGAGGAAAATAAAAATCTCAAGAGACACAACTGTGTTCAATGAAGATCTGCGACATTATCAGACCATCACCTGCCAGAGGCCCTAAGACCTTTTTCACAGCCCCCCGGGGAGACGGATCGAGACTGTCTTCAGTCCCTTGCTGCTTAACCTTCAATGAAGCTCTTTCTTACTGCAAAACCCAGCACCACAACGTCAACGCTACAAGTTTATTTTTATTTCTTTTACTATTTTATGTGTGTTGATTTTTTGGTAACATGTCTGTATTTTCAATATACATTCAAGTCATTATTTGCTTTTAAAAAATGTTCTAAATTGATTTTATCGGTACATTTTCTATATACATTACGATCATAATCAACACTGAAAATTTGAACCAGTACTTGAGACATTTTGATTCTCGTTTTTTCCCATTTCCCTATTTTGATTTTTTAAAACACTGTCTCACTAGGCAGTTCCAGCTGGCCTTGAACTTTGGCATTCCTCCTGCCTCAGCCTCCCACGCCTTGGAATTACGGGCATTCGCCACCAGGTGTGGCTACAAATTTCTTTTAGATAAAAGATAAACCTGCTCACCCTCCTCAAATTCTAAATAAGGCCCGATAGCATTTTGATTGGCTGAGACTCTCCTTCCCAAATGTGTACTGCCTTTTTGTTGCTGTTTCCTATGGTTCTAGAACACCAGTCAGCTCGCAAGGTAGTCACCTACTTTTAAAGTGTTTGCGAAGAAGAACCGCACAACATCACAGGCCTGGATTAAGGAGTCAGCTTTACTGGGGAAAAGGAAAGCGCCCAAAGCCACAGTGAGAAGGGTCACCTTGTTATAGACAGCTCAACTAGCTAAAGAATATTCTAGACAAGCCTTAGAAAATATTGTCAGACAAACAAGGCTGGGCCCACCAGCGAGTCAACACAGAAGACAATGGAGACATATTTACTGCAGGTCAGCATTAGCGATTTTTTTTTTTTTTTTTTTTTTTTTTTTTTGCTTTTTGAGGCAGGGCCTTGCTTTGTAGTTCAGGCTGGCCCTGAGCTCACTATGGTGCCCAGGCAAGCCGCTGCGAACTCAGCAATCCTCCTGTCTCTGCCTCCCGAGTGTTGGGATTACAGGCGTGAGCCACCACGTCCTGCATTGTGGTATGCGGTGTTGATTGCTGGTGGGTGTGTCTCCACGCCCAGCATTGTATATGGTTACTGGGGATCGAACTCAGGACCTTGCACTTGCGAGGCAGGCGCTGGAACCACTGAGCTAACCCTCCGGCCCGTGATTTATATTTATTTTTATTTTTATTTTTTTTAAGACAAGGTCTTGCTTTGTAGTTCAGGCAACAATCCTCCTGCCTCAGCCTCCCGAGTACTAGGATTACAGGCATGTACCACCACATCCCACTGATATTCAAAATGGGAATCAACCACCATGAGCAGGGACCAAGACCTCAGCAGTCCATTCCTTCCGGGTAAGTCCTTCTTCCTTCCAGGTACACTTGCTACCTGACATGCTTCCCTGTTGGATCCTGAAGAGCCTCATTTGATTCCCATTTAGTCAATATCACCTGGGTGACTGTACTTGTAATCTTATTGGTTGATCATGGTTTTGTCCTGCCTCATGTGCAGCTTTTGATTTTCCCCTGGGCTTTAGAGTTTTGTTTTGTTTTTTTTTTTTTTTGAGACAGGGTCTCGCTTTGTAGTTCAGGCTGGCCCTGAGCTCACTATGTAGCCCAGGCAAGCCTTGAACTCAGCAATCCTGTCTGCCTCCCGAGTGCTGGGATGACAGGCGTGAGCCACCATGCCCGGCTGGATTTCAGAGTTTTATCCCAGGCTGGGGTTTAGCTCAATGGTTCCAGCGCCTGCCTCACTAAGTGCAACGTTCTGAGTTCAATCCCTGGTACCAAAACACAAATAAAAATATAGTTTTGCCCCACTGTTTACCTGCCCCATCTCATGGGTCTGCCCCATAAAACACCTTTGGGAAGAGGGTGGGCTTTCCATTCACCCTTCTTTCTCTCGTACACAGGAGCTCCCTCTGTCAGGCCTGACTCAAGTGAGTCCTTCACGGACAAACAGGACGAAGCAACAGGCTGCTCTCAGCAAAGGGCAGCAGCTTCTCAGCCAATTGCACGAATGGCCTCAGGAGGAAGCACACGCCCTCCCTGGCCCCGAAAAGTCCTGTGACCGTCAACACACCCGTACTAACTGCCCTTAGATTCAGTCATAAACATTTCACCCCAGACTCCTGAGCCCCTTCAGCTCCCATGTAAGCCTAATTCCTTCGCAGATAGCCGTTGGTATCTTCCTTCCGGCGTGAGCTCGTCAGCTCCAGGATGAGATCCCCCAGCAGCTGCGGCTATTTCTCTCCCCCGGCGCCAGCCCATGCACAGAGCGATGTAATAAACTTGGCTCTTCCCGGCTGGCTGCTAGGATCCCCCTGACTTTAGTCCCTGTTCGCTGGAATAAACTTTTCTTTTCCCCACAACAGAAAGGCCCATGTAAACGAGTGGATTCATGTGCATGGTCCGGACACCTTTCTCAGGAGCACGTTAGGGCAGGTGCCGAACGCCGCTGACCACGCGTGGCCCGGAGTGCCTGGTCTCTGCTGGCTCACGGGCTCGCTCCTTCCTCGCGGGGACAGCAGGGACAGCGCTCACACGCAGCTCCACACGGATGTGGAGGCTTCCTCCTGTCTGCCCATGTGAGCCGCCCACTCCCAGCCCCCAAGGCCCCAGCGCGGACGGCTGGCTTCCCAGTCACTGCCTGGAAGTGTTAGCTCCCACATCCCGCCAGCAGGGCCGGTCTTCACCCCTTTCCTCAGGGCCTCCTCACGCTGTCCAGCAGCAGAGGCGGCCACGGGCCCAGGCGATGCTATGCCGTGCGCAACTGGGGCTCTAGTTTATAAAGCACTGACGACTCCACCGGCCATGGTGGAATGATCCTCCCTCCTCTTCGCACAAGTAAACAGCCACTGTCTTCCCAGTACAGCCACAGGACACAGACCCATACATAACTTATATGTGCCGATAAAAAGCTAATGTGTCACCTGAGGCCCACAAAAGGAGGAGCACTCGGCCTACAGGAGATCGGGTCGCCGCCATGTGTCTCGCACAGGAAAACCCCCAGCTTCAGCCGTGCGGGTTTCCCTGCCCCGCAGCCCGCCTGAGTCACCACTGGCCTCTTCAATCCCGTGGCTGCACTGAGCCCTTTCTCAGCCTTCCGTATATAACCTATTTCATAAAGTGCAATGTGTGACTGGTGTGTTCTGGGTCAGCGTCACCATGGCTGGAGTGGAGCAGAAGGTCTGGCTGCCTTCGTCATGGCTCCCGGGGGAATCACGGGTGTGTGGCAGCTTAGCTGGTGAAGTGGCTGGAGTCTGAAAGCATCGTTCTTCAGTCAGTTCTGACCTTGTGGAAAGATACAATAGACTGACGAGTTTAAAGCACAGGTTGACCAGTTGTCCCTTTTATTTCTCCTCTGGAAAATTCTCTTAGCATTCCTAAGTTTTCAGATGTCATATTCTAAAACAGATCATTGCTCAGGGCAGAAATGGTATATGAGAAAGAGGAAAAAGGTGCTTAGGAGTATTGGATAGCTATATGTCTCCATCTCCTGGTCTATCTTCTTTTTTTTTTTTTTTTTTTTGAGACAGGGTCTCCCTTTGTAGTTGAGGCTGGCCCTGAGCTCACTATGTAGCCCAGGCAAGTCTCAAACTCAGCAATCCTCCTGTCTCTGCCTCCTGAGTGCTGGGGTGACAGGCATGAGCCACCACGCCCAGCGCTGCGGTATGTGGTATTGATTGCTGGTGGGCATGAGTCACCATGCCCAGCATAGTACGCGGTTACCCGGTATTGAACTCAGGACCTTGCACTTGCGAGGTAGGCACAGGAACCACTGAGCTAAATCTCCAGCCCCCTGGTCTATCTTCTTTAAAAACTCCTGTGATTTGGAGCCAGGGATTTAGCTCAGTGGTTCTGGCGTCTGCGTGACAAGCACAGTGTTTTGAGTTTGACTCCTGGAACCACATACTACAATGCCGGGCATGGTGGTTCACGCCTGTCATCCCAGCACTCAGGAGGCAGAGGCAGGAGGATTGCTGTGAGTTCAAGGTTTGGCTGGGCTACATGGTGAGTTCAAGGGCAGCTTGAACTACAAAGCAAGACCCTGTCTCAACAAAACTAAAACAAAACCAAAAAAATTTCCGGTGTTTTGCACTTCTACTGTGAAATTCACATAAACTAAAATGAACATTTTCAGACGTGCTCTTCAGCAGCAGCCATGAATTCACCCTGCCGCCACCCTCTCTGTAATTCCTGAGCTCCTACTCAGCCTCAAGGGGGACACCCTGTACCCGCTACGATGCCGCTGCTGGTTCCTCACCCTCTAATGTCTTGCAGCCCAAATCTGCCTCCTGTTCCGGAGCGTTTACTGAGTCTGGATATTTCACACCACGTGACTTATCGTGTCTGGCTTCTTTACTCAGTGTTCATTTTCAACTCAGGCTCTCCTTCCTTTCTATGGCTGAGGGCGATTCCACTGTGTGGCTAGCTCATGTTTGTCTGTTACTGGCTGATGGATATTTGGGTTGCTGCCATCTTTCGGCTGCCTGTTTTCAGATCTTGTGGGTAAAAATACCTACGAGTGGAATTGCTGGTTAATATGGTAAAAACAAAACAAAACACCTTTTTTTTTAACTTTTTGAACAACCATGATATTTTAGGTTTTTTTTTTTTTTTTTTTTTTTTGAGACAGGGTCTCGCTTTGTAGTTCAGGCTGGCTCTGAGCTCACTATGCAGCCCCAGGCAAGCCTCGAACTCAGCAATCCTCCTGGCTCTGCCTCACCAGTGCTGGGATTATAGGCATGAGCCACCACGCCCGGCAACCATGATATTTTAAAAGATTTGCATCTTTTGAGTGACTGTCTCATTTAATTCAAAGTAGAAGAAAACTATGGCCAAGATGGTTGCAACAAAATTGAATCAACTCTTGGGCTGGAGGGTTAGCTCAGTGGTTCTGGCGCCTGCCTCGCAAGCGCAAGGTCCTGAGTTCCATCCCCGGTAACCACATATAATGCTGGGCGTGGAGACACGCCCACCAACAATCAACACTGCATACCACAATGCCGGACGTGGTGGCTCACACCTGTAATCCCAGCACTCGGAAGGCAGAGACAGGAGGATTGCTGAGTTCGCGGCGGCTTGCCTGGGCACCATAGTGAGCTCAGGGCCAGCCTGAACTACAAAGCGAGATCCTGTCTCAAAAAGAAAAAAAATTGAAGCAACTCTTGGTCGTGCATATTCTGAAACATTGTTTACTGAGGCTAAGCAGAGTATCTGTTTACCAAGGAAATGGGTTTTTTTCTTTATTTAGTGAGTGCTAGGGATTGAACCCAAGCTAAGCAAGCACTCTGCTACTGAGCTACAGTCCCAGTCCCAGGAACTAGAAATATTTTTTTCTTTTTGAGACAGGGTCTTGCTTTGTAATTCAGGCTGGCCCTGAGCTCACTATGTAGCCCAGGCAAGCCTCGAACTCAACATCCTCTTCCTTCTGCCTCCCAAATGCTGGAATTACAGGCGTGAGCCACTACACTTGGCATTGTGGTATGTGGTACTGATTGCTGGTGGGCGTGAGTCACCATGCCAATTATTGTTGTATGTGGTTACCAGGAATCGAACCAGGGACCTTGAGCTTGCTAGGTAGGCACTGGAACCACTGAGCTAAATCTCCAGCCCTAGTAATATTTCTTTAAATACAGTTGGCCAGTTATGTTGACCTTTGAAATTGGATCAGTACAGAAGGCTGCTGGGTAGCAAAGCTAAAGAGGCCTCAGGGGGTGTGATCAGAAGTCAGATATGGATGTAAGGGGCAGGTCTTCTTTTTACACTTTCCACAGTCCAACTTCCTATCTCCTGTTTCCCTTATCCTGTCTCACCCCTGACCTCTGACCCTTGAGCCCTGACAAAACACTCCCTTTTTTTCCTTGGGGCTGCTGCAGGCGGGCACACTGCATTCTCCGTTCTTCCTGCATCCCCTAGAGAGAGACAGGAATGAAGCCCTAAAGAATAACTGTCAACTCTTGTGTTGTTTGCTCCCTTTGATTGCATGATGTGCAGGAAGTCGGACAGCCCTGGTCTTTTGTAATATCCCGGTGTCGCCATCCTGTGCTGAAGAGCTACCTAAGCACGATCCAAGCCTGCTTTCCCTCCAGAAAGCACCCTCACACTACTCGCCCGGGGGAACAGGTTCACATCAGGACATACTTTGGAAAATATATTTTTAGCCACCAGTCTGGCAACTCATTCCTGTCCCTCGGGTACAGCCCCACGCAGGCGCAGGCAGGCAGAGGTATTCATCTCTGGCCTGGTGAATCCAGCCACCCTCCTGGGGCCTGCGTCACCGAGACTGTCCCAGGCCACCCTCCACGCCAGGCCAGATGTCCGGCTTCAGTATCTGCTGACTCGGGTCTCGGGACTAGTTTTGCTTCTCAGTGGCCCAGTGGTGCTGAAGCACTTAGCCCTACGCCTGCTTTCTTTTCCCCAAAACAGGGAAAGAGTGTCCACCTCACGGGGTGCTGAGGAGCTGCATGTCCCTGTCTAGCACGGAGCCTCACACGTGGGCAAGCAAGCAGCACAGAGTGTTGACACAGTCGTCATTTTCTTTTTTCCTTTCTGTTCCTCTTCCCTGTCCACCTGCTCCTCCCACACTTACCCACATATTCTGTTAGTTAGAAGAGGCTAGTCAGGGGAGGAAAGGGAATAAGGAAAATGGTCTCTTCCTACTTTTGTATTTTTAAAAAGTCTATATCCTTACAGAAATTTTAAAAAGTGAGGATTTGAAGGGATTTCTCATTTTTTCCATAATCTAAAACAAACTGAAAAAGGGTCAAGCATAGTGGCACACACCTATAATTCAAATACTTGGGAGGCTGAGGCAGGAGAATCACCATAAATTTGAGACCAGCCTGTGCTACATTATAGATTCAAGCCCAGCCTGACCTACATAGTAAGACCCTGTCTCAAACAAGCAAACAAATAAACAAATAGATTTTCCTGGTTTAGTAGAGAGAAGATAATGGTCCAAAGCCACAAGGGTTTCCTGGTTGGTGAAGGCAACAGGGAGTTTCATGGAAGACATCACCAGGACTCCTTCTGCCTTGTCAGGAAGGAAGCATGGGATGAAATAAAGATGTAAATAGGCCCTGACCTGGGATGGTGTAGCTATTCTTCACAAAGACCTTTGTGATGTAAGGACTTCAAAATGGCAAAGGAGATAGGGAGGAGAAAGTAATTTTTTCTTAAGGACTCTGCATTGCGCAGGGTTCGGGATGCTCAGCAAACATCCAGAAATAACAGAGATGGATTGTCAGGGGTGTGTGTCATCCTCTGCTAATAACAAGAAAGCCAAGAGTTACAGAAACACCATGGGGCAGACAGATCACAAACCAACCAAGGCCTAAATCACCCATTCTATCTGAGGCTTCTGGGGCATTAAAATAATTAATAAATAACTACACATGGTAGCTGGGCACAGTGGCATGTGCCTGTCATTCCAGCCTTTGGAAGACTGAGGCAGTAGGGCTCCCTGGAGTTCAAGGCCAGCCTGGGCTACACAGTGAGGCCCTGTCTCAAAAAACAAACAACAGAAACCCAAAATGTGGTACTTCTTTTTTACTATAATGTAGCAACGCACTCAGAGTTAATAGCTTGGTCTAGGAGGCTAAGGCAGGAAGATTGCAAGTTCAAGCCCAGCTTAGGCAACACTGTCTCAAAAAAAAAAAAAAAAAAAAAAAAGGACAGTAAAAAAGGGCTAGGAATTTAGCTCATTAAAAAGGCCCCAAGTTTCAACTCCAGTACTGCAAAGGAAAGGGGGGTGTAGAAGGAGGAGAGGCAGCAGAAGAAGAGGAGAAGGAGATCATTGGTAATCACACTTGGAGTGATGGACGGTTGCAGTGTAGGTGATTACACTGAAAACAGGAATATCTTCAACATAAAATATACAGTGACTCTATGAATCACCTTGTCCGAGTGTGAGGTCAATATTCCAGATTTCAAGTGGGGCTGGAAGGGCCCTCTCCTTCCCCATGGTGGCCCTGTCTGAGCCTCTCTGAAGAGAGTTCTTTTCTGTCCCAAGTCTTAAACACCTGCAGAATTCCAACAGGATCCAACAGGCGCCAACAATCCTAAGGTACTGGTTCTTGGCGCTTTCTGATATGATGATCAGAGAGGTCACCGGCCCACTCCTCCTGCCTGCCCACTGCCAGGGCCTCCATCCCGGTGACCTGTCGCCAGTGGCCACACCCTGAAGTAGAGGGCGGGTCTCACCAGGGAGGAGTCGCTTCTATGGCAGATAATATTGGCAATCAGAGGGGCAGCAAGGTGTCCTGTGGCCAGAGGAGGAGGAAGGAGCAGAGGGCATCGATAAGCCTGTGCCAGCTGCCAGGTGGCACAGACAGGGGCGGGACTGAACAGAACTGCAGACAGGCTAGGCGCTCAGGGGCTCGGCCAGCCTTAGTGACAAGACAGGAAGTGCTACCAGAGCACAAGCTGCTACTTGGGGACACTTGGTCTTTGTTTTTTGTTTGTATTTCCTGTAAATAGGTCAATATTGTCTTGTCACAGCGTTTAGCACATTTTAAAATGCTGGTCTAGTCAGGCCTAAGAGGAACCAAGAAAGAGGTTTGTGTCCAGCTGGAGCCAGAGATTTAAAAGGGAAGCAGTTTTCTGGCTGCCTGATGCAGTGGGCAGAGCTGAGATCAGGGTAACAGGAA
>PVIC010025367.1:0-25348 GCA_004025085.1 Thryonomys swinderianus
TATTCAGCATCTGCTTTCCACGTAATGGTGAGGAATATAGTTCAGATTATGCTGCGACCTAAATGGGTTGTACTTCTCCCTCCAGAATGGAGGCATTTGTTGAACTCAGCATTGTGGCTAGGGTAAGGGTTAGGATTCCTGTGAGTGGTACTGTCATTTTGAATATTCCTGTCGATTGAGCTTCCCAATCTATAGTGAGGATGAAGGGTAATGTCAGGATTGGAGTTAGCATTAGTGCGTTGTGCATATACCCTGACATTGCACTTCATGCGTCAGGGAGCTTGTGGGCTCAGGCCAAATCTGGGAATTTTGACTCTGGGGGAGTGACACACTTCGGTATTTCACTGCCAAATGTATGGTAATAGCCACGATTCACTTTCTTGATCAAAAGATTTTGAAATGTCCAATGTGTGTTCCCTCAGGTACCTGCAGGCGTTTGCCCTTTGGTTCGGCTGCCAGTCAGAATTCAGAAAACCACAAGTCCAAGTGTTCTTTTGGAGATTCCTGTGAATTAGTCATGTAGTTCTCTTGTCAGTGGCACAGTTAGGAGGAAGAATATGCAGAGTGTATGATGGAGGTAGAGTGCGGTTGAGAGTGTAAGGTTGAAAGGCTCTGTAAGGTTCAGATTGAGTTAGAGAATGGTGGCACTGTGGATTTTCTTGCGTATTCAGCATCTGCTTGCCAAGGAATGGTGTGGAAAAGCTCGGATTATTCTGCGACCTAATTGAGTTGTACTTCTCCCTCCAGAATGGAGGCATTTGCTGAACTCAGCATTGTGGCTAGGGTTAGGGTTAGGTTTCGTGAGAGTGGTATTGTCATTTTGACTATTCCTGTGGATTGGGCTTCCCAAAGTGTACTGAGGATGAATGATACTGTGAGGATTGGAGTTAGCATTACTCGTTGTGCATATACACTGACATAGGGCTTCATGTGTTAGGGAGATTGTGGGCTCAGGCCAATGACTGGGAGTTTTGACTCTGGTGGAGTGACACAGTTCGGTATTTCACTGCCAAATATATAAAAATAGCCACGATTTTCTTTCTGTTCAACATATTTTGAAATATCCGATGTGCTAGGTATCACGTACCTGCAGGCTCTTGGCCTTGGTTTAGGCTGACAAGTAGAATTCCGAAAAACACAACTCCATGTATTGTTTTGGTGATTCCTGTGCATTTGTCATGCAGTCTTCTTGCCAGTGGCACAGTTCTTATGAAGAATATGCAGAGTGTATGATGGAGGTAGAGTGGGATTGAGAGTGTACGGTTAAAAGGAGGGTTTGGTTTCAGATTGAGATCAAGAATGGTGTCACTATCGATTTTCTCACGTAGTCAGCATCGGTTTGCCAAGGAATGGTGAGGAGTATAGCTCAGATTATGCTGCAAGCTAGTGGGGTTGTACCTCTCCCTCCAGAATGGAGACATTTGCTGAATTCAGCATTGTGGCTAGGGTTAGGTTTAGGATTTGTAAGAGTGGTACTGTCATTTTGACTATTCCTGTGGATTGGGCTTCCCAAACTATAGTGAGCATGAAAGGTATTGTCAGGATTAGAGTTACTATTAGTGCGTTGTGCATATACCCTTACATAGGGCTTCATGTGTCATGGAGATTGTGGTCTCAGGCTAAAGACTGGGAGTTTTGACTCTGGGGGAGTGACACACTTTGGCATTTCACTGACAAACGTATGGTAATAGCCACGATTCTGTTTCTTGATCAACAGGTTTTGAAATGCCCTGTGTGATCGGACTCAGGTCCCTGCAGGCTCTTACCCTTGGGTTAGGCTGCCAGTCAGAATTCAAAAAACCACAAGTACGCGTGTGGTTTTGGCTATTCCTGTGCATTAGTCATGCAGTTTTCTTGTCATTGGCACGGTAGGGATGAAGAATATGCCGAGTGTATGATGGAGGTAGAGTGGGGTTGAGAGTGTATGGTTCAAAGGCGGGGTAGGGTTCAGATTGAGATCAAGAATGGTGTCACTGTGAATTTTCTGGCGTATTCAGGTTCAGTTTGCCCAGAAATGGTGAGGAGTGTTGCTCAGATTATGTTGCGAGCTAGTGGGGTTGTACCTCTCCCTCCAGAATGGAGGCATTTGCAGAATTCAGCATTGTGGCTAGGGTTAGTGATAGGATTACTGAGAGTGGTACTGTCATTTTGAATATTCCTGTCGATTGGGCTTCCCTATCTATAGTGAGGATGAAGGGTACTGTCAGGATTGGAGTTAGCATTAGTGCGTCGTGCATATACCCTGACATCGCACTTCATGTGTCAGGGAGCTTTTGGGCTCAGGCCAAAGTCTGGGAATTTTGACTCTGGGGGAGTGACACACTTCGTTATTTCACTGCCAAATGTATGGTAATAGCCAAGATTCACTTTACTGATCAAAAGATTTTGAAAGGTCCGCTGTGTTTTCCCTCAGATACCTGCAAGCTCTTTCCCTTGGGTTCGGCTGCCAGTCAGAATTCAGAAAACCACAAGTCCAAGTGTTGTTTTGGAGATTCCTGTGCATTAGTCATGCAGTTCTCTTGTCAGGGCCACAGTTCGGAGGAACAATATGCAGAGTGTATGAAATAGGTAGAGTGGGGTTGAGAGTGTAAGGTTGAAAGGCGGGATAGGGTTCAGATTGAGATCGAGAATGGTGTCACTGTGGATTTTCTTACGTATTCAGCATCAGTTTGCCCAGAAATGCTTAGGAGTATAGCTCAGATTATGTTGCGAGCTAGTGGGGTTGTAACTCTCCCTCCAGAATGGAACCATTTGCTGAATTCAGCATTGTGGCTAGCGTTAGGGTTAGGATTCCTGAGAGTGGTACTGTCATTTTGAATATTCCTGTCGATTGGGCTTCCCAATCTATAGTGAGGATAAAGGGTACTGTCAGGATTGGAGTTAGCATTAGTACGTTGTGCATATACCCTGACATCACGCTTCATGTGTCAGGGAGCTTGTGGGCTCAGGCCAAAGTATGGGAGTTTTGACTCTGGGGGAGTGAAACACTTCGGTATTACACTGCCAAATGTACGGTAATAGCCACGATTCACTTTCTTGATCAAAAGATTTTGAAAGGTCCGCTGTGTTTTCCCTCAGGAACCTGCAGGCTCTTGTCCTTGGGTTTGGCTGTCAGTCAGAATTCAGAAAACCACAAGTCCAACTGTTGTTTTGGCGATTCCTGTGCATTAGTCATGCAGGACTCTTGTCATTGGCACAGTTCAGAGGAAGAATATGCAGAGTGTATGATGGAGGTAGAGTGGGGTTGAGAGTGTAAGGTTGAAAGGCTCTGTAGGGTTCAGTTTGAGATCGAGAATGGTGTCACTGTGTATTTTCTTGCGTATTCAGCATCTGCTTGCCAAGGAACGGTGAGGAGTATAGCTCGGATTATGCTGCGACCTAATTGGGTTGTATTCTCCCTCTAGAATGGAGGCATTTGCTGAACTCAGCATTGTGGCTAGGGTTGGGGTTAGGTTCCGTGAGAGTGGTATTGTCATTTTGACTATTCTTGTGGATTGGGCTTCGCCAATTGTAGTGACAATGAAAGATACTGTGAGGATTGGTGTTAGCATTACTTTGTTGTGCATATACACTGACATAGGGCTTCATGCGTCAGGGAGATTGTGGGCTCAGGACAATGACGGGGAGTTTTGACTCTGGTGGAGTGACACAGTTCGGTATTTCACTGCCAAATATATCATAATAACCACGATTCTCTTTCTGTTCAACAGATTTTGAAATGTCCGATGTGTTAGGCACCACGTACCTGCAGGCTATTGCCCTTCGGTTAGGCTATCAATTAGAATTCAGAAAACCACAACTCCAAGTGTTGTTTTGGCGATTCCTGTGCATTTGTCATGCAGTCTTCTTGTCAGTGGCATAGTTCTTCGGAAGAATATGCAGAGTGTATGACGGAGTTAGAGTGGGATTCAGAGAGTACGGTTAAAAGGAGGGTTTGTGTTCAGATTGAGATCAAGAATGGTGTCACGATGGATTTTCTAGCGTAATCAACATCTGTTTGCCAAGGAATGGTGAGGAGTATAGCTCAGATTATGCTGCAAGCTAGTGGGGTTGTACCTCTCCCTCCAGAATGGAGACATTTGCTGAATTCAGCATTGTGGCTAGGGTTAGGGTTAGGATTTGTAAGAGTGGTACTGTCGTTTTGACTATTGCTGTGGATTGGGCTTCCCAAACTCTAGTGAGGATGAAAGATACTGTGAGGATTGGAGTTAGCATTACATCGTTGTTCATATACACTGACATAGGGCTTCGTGCATCAGTCAGATTGTGGGCTCAGACCAATGACTTGGAATTTTGACTCTGGTGGAGTGACACACTTCGGTATTTCACTGCCAAATATATCAAAATAGTTTCGATTCTCTTTCTGGTCAACAGATTTTGAAATGTCCGCTGTGTTAGTCATCACGTACCTGAAGCTCTTGCCTTTGGTTTAGGCTGCCAATTAGAATTCAGAAAACCACAAGTCCAAGTGTGGTTTTGGTGATTCCTGTTCATTTGTCATGCAGTCTTCTTGTCAGTGGTACGGTTCTTAGGAACAATATGCAGAGTGTATGATGGAGGTAGAGAGGGATTGAGAGTGTATAGTTGAAAGGAGGGGTTGGGTTCAAATTGAGATAAAGAATGGTGTCACTATCAATTTTCTTGCGTAGTCAGCCTCAGTTTGCTAAGGAATGGTGAGGAGTATAGCTCAGATTATGCTGCAAGCTAGTGGGGTTGTACGACTCCCTCCAGAAAGGAGACATTTGTTGAATTCAGCATTGTGGCTAGGGTTAGGGTTAGGATTCATAAGATTGGTACTGTCATTTTGACTATTCCTGTGGATTGGGCTTCCCAAGCTATAGTGAGAATGTAAGGTACTGTCAGGATTAGAGTTACCATTAGTGTGTTGTGCCTATACCCTTACATAGGGCTTCATGTGTCATGGAGATTGTGGGCTCAGGCAAAAGACTGGGAGTTTTGACTCTGGGGGAGTGACACACTTTGGCATTTCACTGCCAAATGTGTGGTAATAGCCACGATTCTCTTTCCTGGTCAACAGGTTTTGAAATGTGTTAGGCCTCATGTCCCCACGGGCTCTTGCCCCTGGGTTAAGGAGCCAGTCAGAATTCAGAAAACCACAAGTCCAAGTGTTGTTTTGGCGATTCCTGTGCATTTGTCATGCAGTTGTCTTTTCAGTGGCACGTTTCGGAGGAAGAATATGCAGAGTGTATGACGGAGGTAGAGTGGGGTTGAGAGTGTAAGGTTGCAAGGCGGGGTAGGGTTCAGATTGAGATCGAGAATGGTGTCACTGTGTATTTTCTTTCGTAGTCAGCATCAGTTTGCCAAGGAATGGTGAGGAGTATAGCTTGGATGTTGCTGCAAACTAGTGCGGTTTTACCTCCCCCTCCACAATGGAGGCCTTTGCTGAATTCAACATTGTGGCTAGGGTTAGGGTTAGGATTTGTGAGAATGGTACTGTCGTTTTGAATATTCCTGTGGATTAGGCTTCCCGAACTATAGTGAGGATGAAGGGTACTGTC
The DNA here is from genome assembly GCA_004025085.1 of Thryonomys swinderianus. Taxonomy (NCBI): domain Eukaryota; kingdom Metazoa; phylum Chordata; class Mammalia; order Rodentia; family Thryonomyidae; genus Thryonomys; species Thryonomys swinderianus. The sequence continues at coordinate 5,520 of PVIC010025367.1, forward strand.
AGGATTGGAGTTAGCATTAGTGTGTTTTGCATATACCCTGACAGGGGGCTTCATGCATCAGGGAGATTGTTGGGTAAGACCAAAGTCTGGGAGTTTTGACTCTGGCTGAGTGACACACTTCTGTATTTCACTGCCAAATGTATGGTAATAGCCAGGATTGTCTTAATTGATCAACAGGTTTTGAAATGTCCTGTGTGTTATGTCTCAGGTACCTGCAGGCTCATGCCCTTGGGTAATGCTGTAAGTCAGAATTCAGAAAACCACAAGTCCAAGTGATGTTTTGGCGATTCATGTGCATTTGTCATGCAGTTGTCTTGTTCGTGTCATGGTTCAGAGGAACAATATGCAGAGTGGATGATGGAGGTGGAATGGGTTTGAGAGTGTAAGGTTGAAAGGCGGGGTAGGGTTCAGATTGAGACAGAAAATGGTGTCACTGTTGATTTTCTTGCGTATTCAGCATCAGTTTGACAAGAAATGATGAGTAGTATAGCTCGGATTATGATGAGAACTAGTGGGCTTATACCTCTCCCTCCAGAATGGAGGCATTTGCTGAATTCAGCATTGTTGCTAGGGTTAGGGTTAGGATTTGTGAGAGTGGTACTGTTATTGTGACTATTCCTGTGGATTGGGCTTCCCAAAATATAGTGAGGATGAAGGGTACTGTCAGGATTGGAGTTAGCATTAGGGCATTGTGCATGTATCCTGACATAGGGCTTCATGTGTCAGGGAGATTATGGTCTCAGGACAAAGTCTGGGAGTTTTGACTCTGGGGGAGTGGCACTTCAGCATTTCACTGCCAAATGTATGGTAATACCCATGATTCTCTTTCTGATCAACAGATTTTGAAATCTTCCATGTTTTAGGCCTGAGGTACCTGCACGCTCTTTCCCTTGGGTTAGGCTGCCAGTCACAGTACAGAATACTACAAGTCCAAGTGTTGTTTTGGCGATTCCTGTGCATTTGTCATGCAGTTGTCTTGTCAGTGGCACAGTTCGGAGGAACAATATGCATAGTGTATTATGGAGGTAGAGTGGGCTTGAAAGTAAAAGGCTGAAAGGCAGGCTAAAAATCAGATTGAGATCCAGAATGGTGTCATTGTGGATTTTCTTGCGTATTCTGCATCATTTTGCCAAGGAATGGTGAGAAATACAGCTCAGATTATGCAGCGAGCTAGTGGGGTTGTACCTCTCCATCCAGAATGGAGGCATTTGCAGAATTCAGCATTGTGGCTAGGGTAAGGGTGAGAATTCTTGAGAGTGGTACTGTCACTTTGATTATTTCTGTGGATTGGGCTTCCAAAACTATAGTGAGGATGAAGGGTAATGTCAGGATTGGAGTTAGCATTAGTGCGTTGTGCATATACCCTGACATAGGGCTTCATGTGTCAGGGAGATTGTAAGCTCAGGCCAAGGATTGGGAGTTTTGACTCTGGGGGAGTGACACACTTCTGTATTTCACTGGCAAATGTATGGTAATAGCCACGATTCTCTTTCTTGATCAAAAGGTTTTGAAATGTCCTGTGTGTTAGGCTTCATGTACCTGTACGCTCTTGCCCTTGGTTTAGGCTACCAGTCAGAATACAGAAAACCACAATTCCAAGTATGGTTTTGGCGATTCCTGTGCATTTTCCATGCTGTTTTTCTGTCAGTGGCATGTTCGGAGGAAAAATATGCAGAGTATATGATGGAGGTAGAGTGGTGTTGAGAGTGTAAGGTTGAAAGGTGCAGTAGGGTTAACAATGAGATCAAGAATTGTGTCACTGTGGATTTTCTTGTGTATTCAGCATCAGATTTCCCAGCAATGGTGAGGAGTATAGCTCGGATTATGCTGAGAGCTAGTGGGGTTTTACCTTTCCCTCCAGAATGGAGGCATTTGCTGAATTCAGCATTGAGGCTAGGGTTAGGGTTAGGATTCATGAGAGTGATACTGTCATTTTGACTATTCCTGTGGATTGGACTTCCCAAGCTATAGCGAGGATGAAGGGAACCGTCAGGGTTGGCGTTAGCATTAGTACGTTGTGCGTATACCCTGACATAGGGCTTCATGTGTCAGGGAGATGGTTGGCTCAGGACAAAGTCTGGGAGTTTGACTCCGGGGCAGTGACACACTTCTGTATTTCACTGCCAAATGTATGGTAATAGCCAGGATTGTCTTTCTTGCTCAACAGGTTTTGAAATGTCTGGTGTGTTAGGCCTCAGGTACCTGCAGGCTCTTGCCCTTGTGTTAGGCTGCAAGTCAGAATTCAGAAAACCACAAGTCCCAGTGTTCTTTTGGAGGTTCCTGTTTATTTGTCTTGCAGTTGTCTTGTCAGTGGCACCTTTCACAGGAAGAATATGCAGATATGGAGGGAGAGTGGCGTTGAGAGTGTAAGTTTGAAAGGCGAGGTAGGGTTCAGATTGAGATCGAGAATTGTGTCACTGTGGATTTTCTTGCATATTCAGCATCAGTTTGCCAAGGAATGTTGAGGAGTATACCTCGGATTATGCGGAGAGCTATTGGGGTTCTACCTTTCCCTCCAGAATGGAGGCATTTGCTTAATTCCGCATTGTTGCTAGGGTTAGGGTTAGGATTCGTGATAGTGGTTCTGTCATTTTGACTATTCCCATGGATTGGGCTTCACAAACTATAGTGAGGATGAAGGATACTGTCAGGATTAGAGTTAGCATTAGTGCTTTGTGCGTATACCCTGACATAGGGCTTCATGCATGAGGGAGATTGGGGGCTCAGACCAAGGACTGGGAGTTTTGACTCTGGGGGAGTGACACACTTCTATATTTCACTGGCAAATATATGGTAATAGACACAATTCTCTTTCTTGATCAACAGGTTTTGAAATGTCCTGGTGTTAGGCCTCAGGTACCTGCAGGCTCTTGACCTTCGGTAATGCTGTAAGCCAGAATTCAAAAACCACAAGTCCAAGTGATGTTTTGGCGATTCCTGTGCATTTGTCATGTAGTTGTTTTGTCAGTAGCACGGTTCGGAGGAAGAATATGCAGAGTGGATGATGGAGGTAGAGTGGGGTGGAGAGTGTAAGGTTGAAAGGCAGGGTAGGGTTCAGATTGAGACAGAAAATGGTGTCACTGTTGATTTTCCTGCGTATTCAGCATCAGTTTGCCAAGGAATGGTGAGGAGTATAGCTCGGATTATGATGAGAACTAGTGGGCTTATACCTCTCCCTCAAGAATGGAGGCTTTTTCTGAATTCAGCATTGTGGCTAGGGTTAGGGTTAGGATTAGTGAGAGTGGTACTGTCATTTTGACTATTTCTGTGGATTGGGCTTCCCAAACTATCGTGAGGGTGAAGGGTAATGTCAGGATTGGAGTTAGCATAAGTGTGTTGTGCATGTACCCTGACTTAGGGCTTCATGTGTCAGGGAGATTGTGGGCTCAGGCCAACGCCTGGGAGTTTTGACTCTGGGGGAGTGGCACACGTTGGCCTTTCACTGCCAAATGTATGGTAATAGCCACGATTCTCTTTCTGATCAACAGGTTTTGAAATGTCCGATGTTTTAGTCCTGTGATACCTGCATGCTCTTTCCCTTGATTTAGGCTGCCAGTCAGAATACAGAAAAATACATGTCCAAGTGTTGTTTTGGCGATTCCTGTGCATTTGTCATGTAGTTGTCTTGTCAGTGGCACAGTTCGGAGGAACAATATGCATAGTGTATGATGGAGGTAGAGTGGGGTTGAGAATATAAGGCTGAAAGGCGGGTTAGGAATCAGATTGAGATCGTGAATGGCATCATTGTGCATTTTCTTGCGTATTCAGCATCATTTTGCCAAGGAATGGTGAGAAATATAGCTCAGATTATGCAGCGAGCTAGTGGGGTTGTACCTCTCCCTCCAGAATTGAGGCATTTGCAGAATTCAGCATTGTGGCTAGGATTAGGGTAAGAATTCTTGAGAGTGGTACTTTCACTTTGACTATTCCTATGGATTGGGCTTCCAAAACTATAGTGAGGATGAAGGGCAATGTCAGGATTGGAGTTAGCATCAGTGCCTTGTGCATATAACCTTACCTAGGGCTTCATGCATCAGGGAGATTGTGGGCTCAGGCCAAGGAGTGGGAGTTATGACTCTGGGGGAGTGACACACTTGTGTATTTCACTGGCAAATGTATGGTAATAGCCACGATTCTCTTTCTTGATCAACACGTTTTGAAATGTCCTGTGTGTTAGGCTTCATGTACCTGCAGGCTCTTGCCCTTGGTTTAAGCTACCAGTCAGAATTCAGAAAACCACAAGTCCAAGTATTGCTTTGGCAATTCCTGTGCATTTATCATGCTGTTGTCCTGTCAGTGTGATGTTCGGAGGAAAAATATACAGAGTGTATGATGGAGGTAGAGTGGTGTTGACAGTGTAAGGTTGAAAGGTGGGTTAGGGTACAGAATGAGATCAAGAATTGTGTCACTGTGGATTTTCTTGCGTATTCAGCATCAGATTGCCCAGCAAAGGTGAGTAGTATAGCTCGGATTATGCTGAGAGCTAGTGGGGATATACCTGTCCCTCGAGAATGGAGGCATTTTCTGAATTCAGCATTGTGGCTAGGATTACAGTTAGGATTCGTGAGAGTGATACTGTCATTTTGTCTATTCCTGTGGATTGGACTTCCCAAGCTATAGTCAGAATGAAGGGAACCATCAGGGTTGACATTAGCATTAGTACGTTGTGCATATACCGTGACATAGGGCTTCATGTGTCAGGGAGATTGTTGGCTCAGGATAAAGACTGGGAGTTTGACTCTGGGGGAGTGATACACTTCTGTATTTCACTGCCAAATGTATGGGAATAGCCACGATTCTCTTTCTTGATCAACAGGTTTTTAAATGTCCTGTGTGTTAGGCCTCAGGTACCTACAGGCTCTTGCCCTTGTGTAAGGCTGCAAGTCAGAATTCAGAAAACCACAAGTCCAAGTGTTGTTTTGGAGATTCCTGTTTATTTGTCATGCAGTTGTCTTGTCAGTGGCACCGTTCACAGGAAGAATATGCTGAGTCTATGATGGAGGGAGAGTGGCGTTGAGAGTGTAAATTTGAAAGTTGTGGAAGGGTTCAGAATGAGATCAAGAATGGTGTCAATGTGGATTTTCTTGCGTATTCAGCATCAAATTGCCCAGCAATGGTGAGGAGTATAGCTTGGATTATGCTGAGAGCTAGTGGCGTGGTACCTCTCCCTCCAGAATGGAGGCATTTTCTGAATTCAGCATTGTGGCTAGGGTTAGTGTTAGGATTCGTGAGAGTGATACTGTCATTTTGACTATTCCTTTGGATTGGTCTTCCCAAGCTATAGTGAGGATGAATGGAACCATCAGGATTGGGGTTAGCATTAGTACGTTGTGCATATACCCTGACATAGGGCTTCATGTGTCAGGTAGATTGTTGGCTCAGGACAAAGACTGGGAGGTTGACTCTGGGGGAGTTACACACTTCTGTATTTCACTGCCAAATGTAAGGTAATAGCCAGGACTCTCTTTGTTGATCAACAGGTTTTGAAATGTGCGGTTTGTTCGGCCTCAGGTACCTGCAGGCTCTTGCCCTTGTGTTAGGCTGCAAGTCAGATTTCAGAAAACAACAAGTCCAAGTGTTGTTTTGGCGATTCCCTTTTATTTGTCATGCAGTTGTCTTGTCAGTGGGACCGTTCACAGGAAGAATATGCACAGTGTATGATGGAGGGAGAGTGGCTTTGAGAGTGTAATGTTGAAAGGCGGGGTTGGGTTTAGATTGAGATCAAGAATTGTGTCACTGGATTTTCTTGCGTATTAAGCATCAGTTTGCCAAGGAATGTTGAGGAGTATACCTCAGATTATGCAGAGATCTATTGGGGTTCTACCTCTCCCTCCAGAATGGATGCATTTCCTGAATTCAACATTGTTGCTAGGGTTAGGGTTAGGATTTGTGAGAGTGGTACTGTCATATTGAATATTCCCATGGATTGGGCTTCACAAACTAGAGTGAGGATGAAGGATACTGTCAGGATAGAGTTAGCATTAGTGTACTGTGCATACGCCGTGACATAGGGCTTCATGTGTCTGGGAGATAGTGGGCTCAGTACAAGGACTGGGTGTTGTGACTCTGGGGGAGTGATACACTTCTGTATTTCACTGCCAGTTTTATGGTAATATCTACGATTCTCTTTCTTGGTCAACAGGTTTCAAAATGTCCTTTGTGTTAGGCCTGAGGTTCCTGTACACTCTTTCCCTCGGGTTAGGCTACCAGTCAGAATTCAGAAAACCACAAGTCCAAGTGTTGTTTTGGCGATTACTGTGCATTTCTAATGCAGTTGTCTTGTCAGTGGCACAGTTCGGAGGAAGAATATGTAGAGTGTATGATGGAGGTAGAGTGGGGTTGAGAGTGTAAGTTTGAAAGTGGGTGAAGGGTTCAGATTGAGATCGAGAATGTTGTCACTGTGAATTTTCTTGCATATTCAGCATCATTTTGCCAAGGAATGGTGAGGAGTATAGTTTGTATTATGCTGCGAGCTTGTGGGGTTGTACCTCACCCTCCAGTATGGAGGCTTTTGCTGAATGTTGTACTGTGGCTAGGGTTAGGGTTAGGATTCCTGAGAGTGGTACTGTCATTTTGAGTATTCCTGTGGATGGGCGTCGCCACCTATAGTAAGGATGAAGGGTACTGTCAGGATTTTAGGTATCATTAGTTCATTGTGCATATAACCTGACATAGGGCTTCATGCATCAGGGCGATTGTGGTCTCAGGTCAAGGACTGGGAGTTTTTACTCTGGGGGAGAGACACACTTTGTATTTCACTGCCAATTGTATGGTAATAGCCATGATTCTCTTTCTTGAACAACAGGTTTTGAAATGTCCAGTGTGTTAGGTATCAGGTACCTGCAGGCTCTTACCCTTGGGTAATGCTGTAAGTCAGAATCCAGAAAACCACAAGTCCGAGTGATGTTATGGCGATTCCTGTGCATTTTTATGCAGTTGTCTTTTCAGTGGCACAGTTCGGATGAAGAATATCCTGAGTGGATGAAGGAGGTGGAATGGGTTGGAGAGTGTAAGTTTGAAAGGCAGGGTAGGGTTCAGATTGAGATCGAGAATTGTGTCACTGTGGATTTTCTTGCGTATTCAGCATCAGTTTGCCAAGGAATGTTGAGGAGTATACCTCGGATTATGCATAGATCTATTGGGGTTCTACCTCTCCCTCCAGAATGGAGGCATTTGCTGAATTCAGCATTGTGGCTAGGGTTAGGGTTAGGATTCGTGAGAGTGGTACTTTCATTTTGACTATTCCTGTGGATTGGGCTTCCCAAACTATAGTGAGGATGAAGGGTACTGTCAGGATTGGTGTTAGCATTAGTGCGCTGTTCATATACCCTGACATAAGGCTTCATGCGTCAGGGAGATTGTGGGCTCAGGCCAAGGACTGGGAGTTTTGACTCTGGGGGAGTGACACACTTCTGTATTTCACTGGCAAATGTATGGTAATTGCCACTATTCTCTTTCTTGATCAACATGTTTTGAAATGTCCTGTGTGTTAGGCTTCATGTACCTTCAGGCTCTTGCGCTTGGTTTAGGCTGCCAGTCAGAATTCAGAAAACCACAAGTCCAAGTATTGTTTTGGCGATTCCTGTGCATTTGTCATGCTGTTGTACTGTCAGTGGCATGTTAGCAGTAAAAATATGCAGAGTGTATTATGGAAGTAGAATGATGCTGAGAGTGTAAGGTTGAAAGGTGGGATAGAGTTCAGAATGAGATCAAGAATGGTGTCACTGTGGATTTTCTTGTGTATTCAGCATCAAATTGCCCAGCAATGGTGAGGAGTATAGCTTGGATTATGCTGAGAGCTATTGGGGTTGTACCTCTCCCTCGAGAATGGAGGCATTTTCTGAATTCAACATTGTGGCTAGGGTTAGTGTTAGGATTCGTGAGAGTGAAACTTTCATTTTGACTATTCCTGTGGATTGGACTTCCCAAGCTATACTGAGGATGAAGGGAACCGTCAGGATTGGAGTTAGCATTAGTACATTGTGCATATACCCTGACATAGGCCTTCATGTGTCAGGGAGATGGTTGGCTCAGGACAAAGACTCGGAGTTTGACTCTGGGGGAGTGAAACACTTTGTATTTCACTGCCAAATATATGGTAGTAGCCAGGATTCTCTTTCTTGATCAACAGGTTTTGAAATGTCCGGTGTGTTAGGCCTCAGGTACCTGCAGGCTCTTGCCCTTGTGTTAGGCTGCAAGTCAGAATTCAGAAAACCACAAGTAGAAGTGTTGTTTTGGAGATTCCTGTTTATTTGTCATGCAGTTGTCTTGTCAGTGGCACCATTCACAGGAAGAATATGCAGAGTGTATGATGGAGGGAGAGTGTCATTGAGAGTGTAAGGTTGAAAGGCAGGGTAGGGTTCAGATTGAGATCGAGAATTGTGTCACCGTGTATTTTCTGGCGTATTCAGCATCAGTTTGCCAAGGAATGTTGAGGAGTATACCTCGGATTATGCAGAGAGCTATTGGGGTTCTACCTCTCCCTCCAGAATGGAGGCATTTGCTGAATTCAGCATTGTTGCTAGGGTTAGGGTTAGGATTCGTGAGAGTGGTACTGTCATTTTGACTATTCCCGTGGATTGGGCTTCGCAAACTCTAGTGAGGAAGAAGGATACTGTCAGGATAGAGTTAGCATTAGTGTGTTGTGCATATACACTGACATAGGGCTTCATGTGTTTGGAAGATAGTGGGCTCAGTCCAAGGACTGGGAATTGTGACTCTGGGGGATTGAAACACTTCTATATTTCACTACCAAATTTATGGTAGTATCTATGATTCTCTTTCTTGGTCAACAGGTTTCGAAATGTCCTGTGTGTTAGGCCTGAGGTTCCTGTACACTCTTTCCCTTGGGTTAGGCTACCAGTCAAAATTCAGAAAACCACAAGTCCAAGTGTTGTTTTGGCGATTCCTGTGCATTTCTAATGCAGTTGTCTTGTCAGTGGCATGGTTCAGAGGAAGAATATGCAGAGTGTATGATGGAGGTAGAGTGGGGTTGAGAGTGTAAGTTTGAAAGTGGGTGAAGGGTTCAGATTGAGATCGAGAATGGTGTCACTGTGGATTTTCTTGCATATTCAGCATCACTTTGCCAAGGAATGGTGAGGAATATAGCTTGGATTATGCTGTATGCTAGTGGCTTTGTACCTCACCCTCCAGAGTAGAGGCTTTTTCTGAATGCAGTATTGTGGCTAGTGTTAGGGTTAGGATTTGTGAGAGTGGTACTCTCATTTTGAATATTCCAGTGGATTCGGCTTCCCCAACTATATTGAGGATGAAGGGTACTGTCAAGATTTTAGGTAGCATGAGTTCATTGTGCATATAACCTGACATAGGGCTTCATGCGTCAGGGCGATTGTGGGCTCAGGCCAAAGACTGGGAGTTTTTACTCTGCGGGAGAGACACACTTTGTATTTCACTGCCAATTGTATGGTAATAGCCACGATTATCTTTCTGGATCAACAGGTTTGGACATGTACTGTGTGTTAGGCCTCAGGTAACTGCAGGCTCTTGCCCTTGGTTAATGCTGTAAGTCAGAATTCTGAAAACCACAAGTCCAAGTGATGTCTTGGTGATTCCTGTGCATTTTTCATTCAGTTGTCTTGTCAGTGGCACAGTTTGTAGGAAGAATATGCAGAGTGGATGATGGAGGTGGAATGGGTTTGAGAGTGTAAGGTTGAATGGCGGGGTAGGGTTCAGATTGGGAAGGAAAATGGTGTCATTGTGGATTTTCCTGCGTATTCAGCATCAGTTTGCCAAGGAATGGTGAGGAGTATAGCTCGGATCATGATAAGAACTACTGGGCTTATACCTCTCCCTCCAGAACGGAGGCTTTTGCTGAATTCAGCCTTGTGGCTAGGGTTAAGGTTAAGATTCATGAGAGTGCTACTGTCATTTTGACTATTCCTGTGGATTGGGCTTCCCAAACTATAGTGAGGATGAAGGGTACTGTCAGGATTGGAGTTAGCATTAGTGTGTTGTTCATGTACCCCGACATAGGGCTTCATGTGTCAGGGAGATGGTGGGCTCAGGCCAAAGCCTGGGAGTTTTGACTCTGGGGTTTGGCACACTTTGGCATTTCACTGCCAAATGTATGGTAATAGCCACTATTCTCTTTCTGATCAACACGTTTTGAAATGTTGATGTGTTAGGCCTTAGGTACCTGCAAGCTCTTTCCCTTGGGTTAGGCTGCCAGTCAAAATTCAGAAAACCACAAGTCCATGTGTTGTTTTGGCGATTCCTGTTCATTTGTCATGCAGTTGTCTTGTCAGTGGCACAGGTCGGAGGGTCAATATGCATAGTGTATGATGGAGGTAGAGTGGGGTTGAGAGTATAAGGCTGAAAGGCGGGGTAGGTATCACATTGAGATCCTGAATGGTGTCATTGTGGATTTTCTTGCGTATTCAGCATCATTTTGCCAAGGAATGGTTAGAAATATAGCTCAGATTATGCAGCAAGCTTGGGGGGTTGTACCTCTCCCTCCAGAATTGTGGCTTTTGCAGAATTCAGCATTGTGGCTAGGTTTAAGCTGAGAATGCTTGAGAGTGGTACTGTCACTTTGACTATTCCTGTGGAATTGGGCTTCCCAAACTATAGTGAGCATGAAAGGTAATGTCAGGATTGGAGTTAGCATTAGTGCGTTGTGCATATACCCTTATATAGGGCTTCATGTGTCAGGGAGATTATGGGCTCAGGCTAAGGATTGGGAGTTTTGACTCTGGGGGAGTGACACACTTCTGTATTTCACTGGCAAGTGTATTTTTATAGTCACGATGCTCTTTCTTGATAAACAGGTTTTGAAATGTCCTGTGTGTTAGGCTTCATGTACGTGCAGGCTCTTGCCCTTGGTTTAGGCTGCCAGTCAGAATTCAGAAAACCACAAGTCCATGTATTGCTTTGGTGATTCCTCTGCATTTGTCATGCTGTTGTCCTGTCAGTGGCATTTTCAGAGGAAAAATATGCAGAGTGTATGATGGAGGTAAAGTGGTGTTGAGAGTATAAGCTTGAAATGTGGGTTAGGGTTCAGAATGAGATCAAGAATGGTTTCACTGTGGATTTTCTTGCGTATTAAGCATCAGATTGCCCAGCAAGGGTGTGGAGTATAGCTCGGATTTGCTGAGAGCTAGTGGGGTTGTAACTTTCCCTCCAGAATGGAGGCATTTACTGAATTCAGCATTGTGGCTAGGATTAGGGTTAGGATTCAGAAGACTGATACTGTCATTTTGACTATTCCTGTGGATTGGACTTCCCAAGCTATAGTGAGGATGAAGGGAACTGCCAGGATTGGAGTTAGCATTAGTAGTTCTACATATACCCTGACATAAGGCTTCATGTGTCAGGGAAATGGTTGGCTCAGGCCACAGACTGGGAGTTTGACTCTGGGGGAGTGACACACTTCTGTATTTCACTGCCAAATGTATGGTAATAGCCAGGATTCTCTTTCTTGATCAACAGGTTCTGAAATGTCTGATGTGTTAGGCTTCAGGTACTGGCAGGCTCTTGCCCTTGTGTAAGGCTGCAAGTCAGAATTGAGAAAACCACAAGTCCAAGTGATGTTTTGGAGATTCCTGTTTATGTGTCATGCAGTTGTCTTCTCAGTGGCACCATTCACAGGAAGAATATGCAGAGTGTATGATGGAGGTAGAGTGGGGTTGATAGTATAAGGCTGAAAGGCGGGGTAGGAATCACATTGAGATCGTGAATCGTGTCATTGTGGATTTTCTTGCGTATTCAGCATCATTTTGCCAAGGAATGGTGAGAAATATAGCTCAGATTATGCAGCGAACTAGTGGCATTTACCTCTCCCTCCAGAATTGTGGCATTTGCAGAATTCATCATTGTGGCTAGGGTTAGGGTGAGAATTCTTGAGAGTGGTACTGTCACTTTGATTATTTCAGTGGATTAGGCTTCCCAAACTATAGTGAGGATGAAGGGTACTGTTAGAATTGGAGTTAGCATTAGTGTGTTGTGCATATACCCTGACATAGGGCTTCATGCATCAGGGAGATTGTGGGCTCAGGCCAAAAACAGGGAGTTTTGACACTGGATGAGCGACACACTTCTTTATTTCACTGTCAAATGTATGCTAATAGCCACGGATCACTTTCTTGATCAACAGGTTTAGAAATGCTCAGTGTGTTAGGCCTCAGGTACCTGCAGGTTCTTGCTCGTGGGTTAGGCTGCCAGTCAGAATTCAGAAAACCACAAGTCCAAGTGTAATTTTGGCGTTTCCTGAGTATTTGTAAATAAGTTTTCTTGTCAGTGGCATTGTTCGGAGGAAGAATATGCAGAGTGTATGATGGAGGTAGAGTGGGATAGAGAGTGTAAGTTTGAAAGTGGGTAAAGGGTTCAGATTGAGATAGAGAATGGTGTCACTGTGGACTTTCAGGCGTATTCAGCATCAGTTTGCCAAGGAATATTGAGGAGTATAGCTCAGATTATGCTGTGAGCTGGTGCGATTTTAACTCTTTCTCCAGAATGGAAGCATTTGCTGAACTCAGCATTGTGGCTAGGGTTAGGGTTAGGATTCGTGAGAGTGGTACTCTCATTTTGACTGTTCCTGTGGATTGGGCTTCCCAAACTATAGTGAGGATGAAGGGTACTGTCAGATTGGAGTTAGAATTAGTGCGTTGTGCTTATACCCTGACATAGGGCTTCATTTGTCAGGGTGACTGTGGTCTCAGGCCAAGGACTGGGAGTTTTGGCTCTGGGGGAGTGACACACTTCTGTATTTCACTGTCAAACGTATGGTAATATCCACGATTCTCTTTCTTGGTCAATAGATTTAGAAATGTCAGGTGTGTTTGGCTCAGGGACTTGCAGGCTCTTGCTTGGGGGTTAGGCTGCCAGTAAGAATTCAGAAATCCACAAGTCCAAGTGTTGTTTTGGCATTTCTTGTGCAATTGTCATGCAGTTGTCTTGTCAGTGGCACGGTTCAGAGGAAGAATATGCAGAGTGTATAATGGAGGTAGAGTGGGGTTGAGAGTATAAAGTTGAACGGTGGGGTATGGTTCATATAGGCATCGATAATGGTGTCAGTACAGAAATACTTGCGTATTCAGCATCAGTTTTCCAAGGATTGGTGAGGAGTATAGCTCGGATTATGCTGCGGGCTGGTGGGGTTTTACCTCTCACTCCAGAATGGAGGCATTTGCTGAATTCAGCATTGAGGCTAGGGATAGGATTAGGATTCAAGAGAGTGGTAATGTCATTTTGACTATTTCTGTGGATTGGGCTTTCCAAATTATAGTAAGGTTGAAAGGTAATGTCAGGATTGAAGTCAGCATTAGTGTGATGTACATATACATTGCCATATGACTTCATGCGTCAGGGAGATTGTGGGCTCAGGCGAAAGAATGTTTGTTGGAGAAAGCTGCTGTTATCCATTCCCACTGGTTTGAATGTAGATTGCAAGAACAAACACTTGTTTCTCTAAGAAAGAAAGGGCTGCAGAGGGCTCCATATAGGCATCCATTCAGTTTCTGAAACTGAGTTTATAGCAAGACGTTCTGAGTTCTGGCTCCTTGTTTCATGGAGTAACCTGCTATTAGGCCACACTGTCCCATTGGTTTCAATGGAGCTTCTAAAGCAAGGCCTGTGCTTCTCATGCATGAAAATGTATCCTCTGGAACAATAGCTGCTGTTCTCCTGTGCTTGAACTTACAAAGAGAGTGATCTATTCCTAAGCGGCCTTGTTTTACATAAGACACAAGGAACCTGCAGGAATAAACTGCAGTTGCTCTGGCATAAAAGGGGACACAGAGTGTTGGATGTGAAGTGCAATGCAGCTTCTGAAGCTGAGATCAGAGCAGAATGTTCTGAGTTCCAGCTGCTTGTTTAGTGGAGAAAGCCGCTGTTATCCATTCCTCTCACATTGGTTTCAAAGGAGCTTGCAGGAACAAAGACTTGTTTCTCTAAAGAAGAAAGGGCAACAGAGGGCTCCATTTAGGCTTCCATTCAGTTTTTGAAACTGAGTTAACAGCAAGACATTCTGAGTTCCAGCTCCTTGTTGGGGGGAGAAACGTGCTGTTAGGAAACACTCTCCCATTGGTGTCAAAGGAGGTTGCAAGAACAAACAGTTGTATCTCTGAGAAATCAAGGGCTACAGAGCTCGCCATGTAGGCTTGAATTCAGCTTCTGAAAGTGAGTTGACAGCAGGACGTTCTGAAGTCCAGCTCCTTGTTTGGTGGAGAAAACTCCTCTCATCCCACACTCCCCCATAGGCTTCAGAGGAACCAGCGGCTAAAGGGAGAAATAAATGCGGCAAACAGCAATCTAGGCTGACCACTTCTAAAGCAAGCCCTGTGCTTCTCTCACATTAGAATGTATCCATTGGCACAATAGCTGCGGTTCTCCTGTGTTTGACATTACAAAGAGAGGAATCTATTCTTAAGCGGCCTTGTTTCCCTAAGGCCCAGAGATTGCAGGAGAAAACTGCAGGTGCTATGGCATAAAAGAGGACAGAGAGTGTTGGGTGTGAAGTGCAATGCAGTTTCTGAGGCTGAGATCAGAGCAGAACGCTCTGCATTCCACCTGCTTGTCTGGTGGAGAAAGCTGCTGTTATCCATTCCTCTCACTTTGGATTGAAAGCAGCTTGAGGAACAAACACTAGTTTTTCTAAGAAAGAAAGGCCCTCAGAGGACTCCATGGAGATTTCAATTCAGTTTCTGAAACTGAGTTGATAGCAAGACGTTCTGAGTTCCAGCTCCTTGTTTGGTGTAGAAACCTTCTCTTAGGCCACACTGTCCCTTTATTTTCAATGGAGTTTGCAGGAACATACAGTAGTTTCTCTGAGAAAACAAGGGCTACGGAGCTCAGCATGTAGGCTTGAATTCAGTTTCTGAAACTGAGTTTAGAAAAGGACGATCTGAGTTCCAGCTCCTTGTTTGCTGGAGAAACCTGCTGTTAGGCCTCACTCTCCCATTGGTTTCAAAGGAGCATGCAGGAACAAACAGTTGTTTCTCTGAGAAAACAAGGGCTACGGAGCTCAGCGTGTAGGCTTGAATTCAGTTTCTGAAACTGAGTATACAACAGGACGATCTGAGTTCCAGCTCCTTGTTTGGTGGAGGAAGCTGCTGTTAGGCCACACTCTCACTTTGGTTACAATGGAGCTTGCAGGAACACAGAGTTGTTTCTCTGAGAAAACAAGGGCTACGGAGCTCACCATGTAGGCTTCAATTCAGGTTCTGAAATTGAGTTAACAGCAGGACGTTCTGAGTTCCAGTTCCTTGTTTGCTGGAGAAACCTCCTCTCATCTCACACTCTCCCATAGGCTTCAATGGAACCAGCGGCTAAAGGGAGAAACCAAGCCAGCAAGCTGCTCTCTAGGCTGGCTGCTTCTAAATCAAGCCCTGTGCTTCTCTCGCATTAGAATGTATCCATTGGAACAATACCTGCGGTTCTCCTGCTAAACCTTACTGAGAGAGTGATCTATTCCACAGCAGACTTCTTTGACTTAAGGCCCAGGGAACCTGCAGGAATAAACTGCAGTTGCTCTTGGGATAAAAGGGGACACAGAGTGTTGGGTGTGAAGTGCAATGCAGTTTCTCAAGCTGAGGTCAGAGCAGAATGATCTGAGTTCCAGCTGCTTGTTTGGTGGAGAAAGCTGCTGTTATCCATTCCTCTCCCTTTGGTTTGAAAGGAGCTTGAGGAATAAACACTTGTTTCTCTAAGAAAGAAAGGGCTGCAGAGGGCTCCATAGAGGTTTCAATTCAGTTTCTGAAACTGAGTTGATAGCAAGACGTTCTGAGTTCCAGCTCTTTGTATGGTGGAGAAACCTGCTGGTAGGCCACACTGTCCCATTGGTTTCAATGGAGCTTGCAGGAACAGTTGTTTCTCTGAGAAAACAAGTGCTACGGAGCTCAGCGTGTAGGCTTGAATTCAGTTTGTGAAACTGAGTATACAACAGGACGATCTGAGTTCCAGCTCCTTATTTTCTGGAGAAACCTGCTGTTAGGCCACACTGTCCCATTGGTTTCAATGGAGCTTCCAGCAACAAACAGTTGTTTCTCTGAGAAAATAAGGGCTACGGAGCTCACCAAGTAGGCTTGAATTCAGGTTCTGAAATGGAGTTGACAGCAGGACGTTCTGAGTTCCAGCTCCGTGTTTGCTGGAAAAACCTCCTCTCATCCTACACTCTCCCTTAGGCTTCAATGGAACCAGCGGCTAAAGGGAAAAACCAAGCCGGCAAGCTGCACTCTCGGCTGGCCGCTTCTAAATCAAGCCCTGTGCTTCTCTCACATTAGAATGTATCCATTGGAACAATAGCTGCGGTTCTCCTGTGCTAAACCTTACTGAGAGAGTGATCTATTCCTAAGCAGCCTTGTTTGACCTAAGGCCCAGGGAACCTGCAGGAATAAACTGCCATTGCTCTGTCATAAAAGGAGACTCAGTGTGTTTGGCGTGAAGTGCAATGAAGTTTCTGAAGCTCAGGTCAGAGCAGAACCTTCCGAGTTCCAGCTACTTGTTTGGTGGAGAAACCTGCTGTAATCTATTCCTCTCCCATTGGTTTGAAAGGAGCTTGAAGGAACAAACACTTGTTTCTCTAAGAAAGTAAGGGCTGCAGAGGGCACCATAGAGGTTTCAATTCACTTTCTGAAGCTGAGTTTATAGCAAGACGTTCTGAGTTCCAGCTCCTTGTTTTGTGGAGAAACCTGCTGTTAGTCCACACTGTCCCTTTGGGTTCAATGGAGCTTGCAGGAACAAACACTTGTTTCTCTGAGAAAACAAGGGCGACGGAGCTAAGCCTGGAGGCTTGAATTCAGTTTGTGAAACTGAGTTTACAACAGAAGGATGGGAGTTCCAGCTCCTTGTTTGCTGGACAAACCTGTGGTTAGGCCACACTCTCCCATTGTTTTCAATAGAGCTTGCAGGAACAAACAGTTCTTTCTCAGAGAAAACAAGGGCTATGGAGCTCAGCAGTGTAGGCTTGAATTCAGTTTCTGAAACTGAGTTTACAACAGGACGATCTGAGTTCCAGCTACTTGTTTGGGGGAGAAACCTGCTGTTAGGCCACATTATCCCATGGATTTCAAAGGAGCTTGCAGGAACAAACAGTTGTTTGTGTGAGAATACATGGGCTATGGAGCACAACATGAAGGCTTGAATTTAACTTCTGAAAGTGAGTTGACAGCAAGATGTTCTGAGTTCCAGCTCCTTGTTTGGTGGAGAAACTTCCTCTCATCCCACACTCTCACATAGGCTTCAGTGGATCACCGGCTAAAGGGATAAATAATCCTGGCAAGCTGCACTCTAGGCTGGCCACTTGTAAAGCAAGACATGTGCTTCACTCGCATAAGAATGTGTCCATCAGAACAATAGCTGCGATTGTCCTGTGCTTGAACTTACAGGGAGAGTAACCTATTCCTAAGCAGCCTTGTTTTCCCTAATGTGCAGGGAACCTGCAGGAATAAACTGCTGTTGCTCTGGCATAAAAGGGGACACAGAGTGTTAGGTGGGAAGTGCAATGCAGTTTCTGAAGCTGAGGTCAGAGCAGAACGTTATGAGTTCCAGCTGCTTGTTTGGTGGAGAAAGCTCCTGTTATCCATTCCTCTCCCTTTGGTTTTAATAGAGCTTGCAGGAACAAACACTTGTTTCTCTAAGAAAGAAAGGGGTGCAGAGGGCTCCATGGAGGTTTCAATTCAGTTTCTGAAACTGAGTTGATAGCAAGACGTTCTGAGTTCCAGCACCTTGTTTGCTGGAAAAATCTGCTGTTACGTCACACTATCCTATTGGTTTCAATGGAGCTTGCAGGAACAAACAGTTGTTTCTCTGAGAAAACAAGGGCTATGGAGCTCAGCGTGTAGGCTTGAATTCAGTATCTGAAACTGAGTTTCCAACAGGACGATCTGAGTTCCAGTTCCTTGTTTGGTGGAGAAACCTGATGTTAGTCCACACTGTCCCATTGTTTGCAAAGGAGCTTGCAGGAACAAACAGTTGATTCTCTGAGAAAACAAGGGCTACGGAGCTCACCATGTAGGCTTGAACTGAGGTTCTGAAAGTGAGTTGACAGCAGGACGTTCTGAGTTCCAGCTCCTTGTTTGCTGGAGAAACCTCCTCTCATCTCACCCTCTCCCATAGGCTTCAATGGAACCAGTGGCTAAAGGGAGAAACCAAGCCGGCAAGCTGCTCTCTAGGCTACCTGCTTCTCAAGCAAGCCCTGTGCTTCTGTCAAATTAGAATGTATCCATTGGAACAATAGCTGCAGTTCTCCTGTGCTTAACCTTACTGAGAGAGTGATCTATTCCTAAGCGTCCTTGTTTGACCTAAGGCCCAGGAAACCTGCAGGAATAAACTGCAGTTGCTGTGGCATAAAATGGGACACAAAGAGTTGGGTGTGAAGTGCAATGCAGTTTCTGAAGCTGAGGTCAGAGCAGAACGTTCTGAGTTCCAGCTACTTGTTTGGTGGAGAAAGCTGCTGTTATCCATTCCTTTCCCATTGGTTTGAATGCAGCTTGAGGAAAAAACACTAGTTTTTCTAAGAAAGAAAGAGACTCAGAGGGCTCCATGGAGGTTTCAATTCAGTTTCTGAAACTGAGTTGATAGGAAAACGTTCTGAGTTCCAGCTCCTTGTTTGGTGGAGAAAGCTGCTGTTACCATTCCTTTCCCTTTGGACTGAACGGAGCTTGCAGGAACACTTGTTTCCCTAAGAAAGAAAGGGCTGCAGAGGGCTCCATGGAGGTTTCAATTCAGTTTCTGAAAGTGAGTTGATAGCAAGACATTCTGAGTTCCAGCTCCCTGTTTGGTGGAGAAACCTGCTGTTAGGCCACACTGTCCCATTGGTTTCAATGGAGGTTGCAGGAACAAACAGTTGTTTCTCTGAGAAAACAAGGGCTACGGAGCTCAGCTTATAGCATTGAATTCAGTTTGTGAAACTGAGTTTCCAACAGGTCGATCTGAGTTCCAGCTCCTTGTTTGCTGGAAAAACCTGCTGTTAGGCCACACTCTCCCTTTGGTTTCAGTGGAACTAGCAGAAACAAACAGTTGTTTCTCTGACAAAACAAGGGCTACGGAGCTCAAAATATAGTTCTGAATTCAGGTTCTGAAAGTGAGTTGACAGCAGGACGTTCTGAGTTCCAGCTCCTTGTTTGCTGGAGAAACATCCTCTCATCCCACACTCTCCCATAGGCTTCAATGGAACCAGCGGCTAAAGGGAGAAATCAAGCCAGCAAGCTGCTCTCTAGGATGGCCGCTCCTAAATCAAGCCCTGTGCTTCTCTCGCATTAGAATGTATCCATTGGAACAATAGATACTGTTCTCCTGTGCTTAACCTTACTGAGAGAGTGATCTATTCCTAAGCGGCCTTGTTTGACCTAAGGCCCAGGGATCCTGCAGGAATAAACTGCAGTTGCTCTGGCACAAAAGGGGACACAGAGTGTTGGGTGTGATGTACTATGCAGGTTCTGAAGCTCAGGTCAGAGCAGAACGTGCTGAGTTCTAGCTACTTCTTATGTGGAGAAAGCTGCTCTTATCCATTCCTCTCCCATTGTTTTGAAAGGAGCTTGAGGAACAAACACTTGTTTCGCTAAGAAAGAAAGGGCCTCAGAGGGCTCCATGGAGGTTTCAATTCAGTTTCTGACACTGAGTTGATAGCAAGACATTCTGAGTTTCAGCTCCTTGTTTGGAGGAGAAAGCTGCTGTTAGGCCACACTGTCCCCTTGGTTTCAATGGAGCTTGCAGGAACAAACAGTTGTTTCTCTGAGAAAACAAGGGCTACGGAGCTCAGCATGTAGGCTTGAATTCATTTTCTCAAACTGAGTTTACAACCGGACGATCTGGGTTCCAGCTCCTTGTTTTCTGGAGAAACCTGCTGTTAGGTCTAACTCTCCCATTGCTTT